>JAGDQP010014907.1:7471-44001 GCA_022664845.1 Lepisma saccharinum | reverse complement strand
ATCCTTTCCCCTCCCCTATCCCCGTCTGAGCCTTAGATGCCTAAAGGCCATAAATAGAATTCAATTAATAAAATCGTATTTTCAACAACCTTTCCAGGCATATTTTTGAAGTTGGTTAATATAAAACACATCAGCTAACAAACACGGACTGTTTCATAATATCATAATTGAAGTTGAACAATGTTACCTTATTATGTCATTTGTAATGTACGAAGGACATTCAAATTAAAACGGACCAGACACCAAAATAGCGTCATTGAACATTTATTAACTTGAATGTAATCTCCAAAACCGTTAATACATTTAACCTAATGGGAAAAGATAGTCAGTCCCATCCTTGAAGAAGCTTCTGGGCTGGAGACTCCTTTAAATCGCATGGCACGCAAGTTGGTAATACTATAGTTTGATAACGGTACTTCTATTGTTGGGGACCCACAAAATCATAGTGACAACCTGCATTTGCACACCAGTCGTTTGTTTATTATGCTTGATGTAAGGTTAGCGATACGTATGTTCAACCGACACCAGAAATGGATGGTGTTAGAGCACAGGAAACACATCGTCTGCTGCCCAGATCTCTCTCCATGCGATTTCCACATTTTTGGAGAGCTGAAGAAGGATATTCATGAACATAGGTTTGTATCGAGAACGTATGTCAGTTCGAAATGATGTGGTTTCATCAGCAGCCCAGAAGCTTCTTCAATGATGACCGTCTTATCTTCCAGTGGGAAAAATGTATTTATAGCTTTGAAGATTGCTTTTAAGGTAATAATTCTTCTGACAGTTGTTAACGACGGACTCGTTTTCATTTGACTCTCCATTACACATACGCGTACCTTAGAGACTTTGAAAATAGAAGATAAAAATATGTTTTTATCTTTTCAGCTTACCATTATCTACACGTAACGTGAGGAATCACAGCAGGACCACAAAAGACTTTCTCTACAAAAGGCATAAAGATTCACAAAGTCTGTGTACCGATTGTAAAGTAATGTCTGGACAAACAGAAATATATGCAGTGTGTTTTGGGAGGAAATTGGCACACGTGTTCCTCACACCAAGACAGCGTAAAAGGTTATCTTACACTACGTTGAGAAATGCCCCTCATTTGTGCAGTGTTGTCAGTTGAAATTTCGGACTGTTAGCGTAAGACTGTCAACACTGATCGTTGATACCTGTATAGCACGCAATATTTTTTCAGAACTATTTGGACTGGTTTCTGTTATGAATAGAACTTATGTGGAAACACTTCCGATACGAATAGGCCACTCTCGCGTAGCTTGAACTATAAGTAACACCGAGAAGCGCTCAATCCGGCAGCTCGAGTTTGGTCTTGTGTCTAAGGCATCGGGTAGCTGATTCGAAGGTCCCGGGTCGATTTTTAACATATTCTTTTAAAATAGAAAACAAAGTTATTTTCGTTATTTATGTAAATACACAAAAGGAAATTTAATAAAAGTTGTGATTTATAATTTTAAAAGAAGGCACTAAAAACTAGGATGTATATAAACCCACCAGGGCAGAATGCACACCTCGCTTCGCTCGGTGTCCGCGCCCCCGGTTAGCGGCCGGGATACGCAAATGTGCTGTGCCGTGCCGGAAGTGTTTCCATGTGGGCTCTCCTTAGCGAGGACCCACGGCGAGTACTTCTGAAAAAAATCTTGCGTATAGCATGTTGTTCATAATATCCTGTATTCTTTTGTTTTGGTCCTTCCTCAACGCAGTGTTACCAGTCATGGGCTAACTGTCGGAAACTTCCACTGGCAACAATTCGGAACGAGACGTTTCTCAGAAAATTGCAAGATCAAATTTCGTATTGTTTTTATGTGAGGACCCCGTGAAAAAAGTGTCTCGGTTTCCTTACCCTGTATGTACATTTTGATTTGTAGTAAATTAGCCATGGATTTCTTAAGTCTGTAAGTTACAAAATCCTGCAACACTGATTTAATATACATCCTTATACCAGCTTTAATTAGACACATAAAAGACGTGTTGATTTCATTAATAACTGTTTTCCTCACGTATCACACCTTCTTCCATGTATTGTTCTGGATTTCCTCCAGTTTCGAGGCTTCTCGTCTTTCCTGTCAGTTGAGCATAGAATTTACTTTGTTTCTTCGGCCTATCTGTCAATCAGACGTTGATTGGATGTCAGTAACGCTTCACCGGATATATCGAGTATGTCAAGTTGCTGTTAAAATGGTCAAAATTATATTAAAAAGAATTTTGAGCTATCAGTCAATTTCTGGGGATTAGTTCTCTTATGTAGCCCTCTAGAAAATATTATCAAAACCTCTTTAATGAAGTAATGTGACTATGATATCCCATTAACTTAAATTAAGATTTCAGAATAATTCTTGCTTGAACGGACCTAACTGAAAATTACTAACGTAACCTAACTAATCGAACAGAAACTATACACATGCTAGAGTAGGCTAATGTCTAAAGCGCTTCTTTTATTTATATATAGCACTCAGACAATAGTCGTGTAAACGTTCTGATAAAGTCGAAAAAAATATCGAAATAGTAGTTATAAACACTTTAGCAAATGTACAAATGTACTAAAATACAGCACATATACAGTGTTCTAGATCATGTAATGATACCTCAATAATGATCGAAAAGCCGTAGTGCAGTTGGCAGAGTAGTTTTCGAGAAGTCCTGATTTCAATACCAGCAGTTCTGAGAGACTTTATTCCTCAGGCACACCAGGTAAATATCAGGATGATACCTTTATTTTCTACTTATTTTATAGTGAAGTTTTCCCCGCTAATTGTAAACAATAGAGATCAATCTACGTCGTATTTGTTTAAAAATATCTGGTGTAGTAAAAAGTAATCCATTATTTTTGCATGACATTGAAGGCTTGACTTACCATAGTTAGAATGATCCGATTTAGGTCACATATGCGCCGTTTTGTTCGATAACGTGTTGCCATTTGGAAGGTAATATCATGATGCCTCTCTCATAGAAGCCCTTGTCCCTATTGGCAAAAAATTGAGACAGTCGATGTTCACAAGCCTCTCTTGACCCGAGTTTTTCACCAGCAAACGTGTTCGCCATGGACAGGAACAGATGGTAATCACTCGGTGCCAGGTCCGGACTATAAGGTGGATGCATAAGAACCTCCCAACCAAGATCCCGGAGCTTCGGACGAGTCACTATCGATGTGTGTGGCCTGGCGTTGTCCTGGTGGAACACAATGCCTCTACCATTGGCCAAAGCTGGCCGCTTCTGGGCGATTGCTGCCTTCAGACGGTCCAATTGTTGACAGTATAGTTCCGAGTTAAGGGTTTGGCCGTAGGGGAGCAGCTCATAGTAGATAATTCCCTGCCAATCCCACCAAACGCACAGCAAAACCTTCCTGGCCGTCAATCCTGGCTTGGGCACCGTTTGCGCCGGCGCACCGCGCTTCGACCACGACAGTTCTCGCGTGATGTTGTCGTAAGTGATCCACTTTTCATCACCAGTCACGAACCGCTTCAGAAATGGGTCGCTTTTGTTGCCATTCAGCAGCGATTCGCAGATGGAAATTCGGTCCATGAGTTTTTTTGCGTTAACTCATGTGGCACCCATACATCAAGCTTCTTTGTGTATCCAGCCTTATGCAAATGGTTCCACACGGTTTTTTGTGCAATGTTTAGCTCTTGGGCAATCGGAACAGTGCTTACATGACGGTCGGACGCGACAATGTCCATGATTTTATCGACATTTTCGACACTTAGCCTTCCAGTGTGTGGTACATCTTTGACGTCAAAATTACCGGAACGGAATCGACGAAACCAAAATTGGACGTGATTGGCTGTTACAGTATCAGGACCATAAACACTATTCACATTTGCAGCCGCCTGGCTTGCGTTTTCGCCTTTATCGAAGAAAAACTGTAAAATATAGCGTATTTTCTCTTTGCTAGTCCATTTTGACGCGCGCTCACACAACACTGAGTCAACTCATCACAACTATCTGAACAGTGTTTGTAGTACGCAATCTCATCGTTTGAACGCCATCTCGTTGAACCCGATCGGATTTATACAACGCGAGATAGAGATCACTGAAGCCATCTATTGGCAAAATAATGGATTACTTTTTACTACACCAGATACAAAGAAAAGTTTAAAAAACTGTCAAGTTGTATGGGATTTGTTTTTGCTTCACATGCTTTGTGAAGTTAACAAGTCAAATTAATAAATCCAGAATACCTTCATCACAATAAGATGAATTACATAACATCCCCAGCGTCGTACTTATGGAGAGGTACAGAAGGCCTTACTGCTACCCTAAAAAAATTGGACATCCTCAAAGATCGAATTTTCAAATTGATTAATTAAAACAATAGGCCTATTAGTGTAACTTTGTGTACACTCTTCATGATTTGTTGATTGAAGACCATTAATTTCTTTTGGGTCCCAACTAATGCATCTTGCCCTTGTGCATAAGTAGAACTGTTCGTGCTATATAACACATCCAAGTGTGATAAAAATAATATTGTGTACATTTACTAGTGCTTTTTTTTTACAAAATAGTGGGTACCGTAAATTTACAATTACCCGGTAGCATGACAGGTTTTCATTTAAAATAAAAGTGACTTTTTTAAAACGTTTACTTTAATACATTTATTAATGACTGCAACCTTGAGTTTCTTAAACGTGTTTATAAATAAATTATTGTTGTTGGGCAAGGAAACTAGAAATATACCCTGTTCGCTATAGTTAGAAAACAATTTTCTCGAAACAAGCGTTTTTATTTACATAGAAAACACAAACAATAAAGAAATGATAATATTGTTATGATACCAGCTAAACACATTGGAAAACCCTAGAATTTCAAAGAAAACTTTAAACAAAGTGTTTCGTGTTTCTCTTTAATTAATGCCTACAAGAAAGGACTATATTTATTTACTCTGTGTGGGTTGTACTCATGTGTGAAACAGTCAGAGAATGGTACGTAACGTGTATATGTGTATACAGTGAAAGTTTTTTTGAAGTCTGTTTTGCTTGTGGTACTCGTATTACATTAATGTTTTCGTCTGTATGTTCTTTGATGTTCTCACTCTCATATATAGTGCAAACATTTAAAAGCCTGACAAAATAGACTATTTTCTACCCGCATGCTTACGTTTGAAGTTTATCGCAGCAGAACGAGATGCATTACAAATGTAATTTGTTAGTGCGTTGAACGAAAACTATAGTATTTTATCAGAGATCAGGATAGAACTTTTATCAACCACACTGGATTCGATGGTGGAATTGAAATCTTGTGATGTTGGTGTGAATGGTTCGTTTTCCTCACTAACAGGGGCGGACTGGCCCAACCGGGAACCCGGGAATTCCCGGGTGAGCCCCCACCGGCTCTTTTATCTTGGAACCGTAATGTTACACAATAAAGAATACCACCTAATCCATTTTTGCTACTACTGGTAGCGTTATCCGCCTATCCTATCTTCCAAAATTAGCAATTTTGACACACAAGACTTCTTATGACAAGTATAAACAGTGCTAAAATTATAATTTCACCTGGCCTATTGTAGGACAAATCGCAAGAAGGGGCCATGTAATGTTTAATGCTAAGTTCACATTGCTGTAATAAAGTAACATCTATTTAAGGCACTATTTTAATTGAATACATTGCATTTTGTGTCCTGTTCAGTATCCTAAGGGTTTTTGCAAGTACTTTTTGGGGGCCCACTACCAAGAAGGGTACTGAAGGCCAAGGGTGTAACCGCAACCCCCGTGACTCAGTAATAATAAAAATCGTACCAATTGAAAGTTGTGGTTCGGCGCAGAGCCAGTTTATTACGTCACTGTTAAAGGGCCTTGAAAGGTGTTTTGTTTAGACCCATGCGCCAGAAGGCCCACGACAACGAAAGCCCTTTGATTTCCCGGGTGGGCCTTTGGTTTACCGGGTGGGTCCTTTGGTTACCAGTCTGATATTGGGCAACCTTGATCGATATCGGGCGATATTGGTCAAGTATTGTGTCTATATTGGCCCGATATTGGGAATCTTGATCGATATTGGCCCACTATTGGGCTTATGTTTCTCCGATGACCTGTGCCGCTAGGGAACTTTTTGCAACATACAATTGTGTGCGAAATGAACAGTTGTAGTATTAAAACACAGAGTGGAGTACATATACATATTCTACTCTGTGATTAAAGGCAGTTGATGTGCTTTTTCAATGACTTTTCGTACCCAGAGCTCTCTTTATAGGTGACTCCACTTGTTCTGTTGATATATATGATTTACTAGACTTCACGGAATACAAAGAATCAAGGGTGGGAGATGGCAAAGATTAGCTTGCAGAGAAACAGTCCTGGCACGTGATGGGACTTCACCGCATTGAGACAACAGCAGTAGTGGAACGAAACAAATTTCAAATATATATAAAGTCTGACAAGTTTCCTCGCGTAACTGCTTGTTCCAACACGCTTGAATTAGATTTGTTATAACAATCAAACAACATATGTTGTTCCAAGAGGTTTGTTTGATGCTTGATTTCTTTTTTAAGTTCAACACAATATGAAGTTTGACATGCTTAAAACAAGTGACTGCCAACTTATTACAAGGTGGTATGCTATCTGGGATATGATATCCTTAAATATTTCCTACCTTAATGACAATTAAAAGCAAGGTTAACATTATTTTTTAAGATCACATACAAACCTAGAACAATGATTAATTTTGTTTAAATTCTCATAAAGTTCACGGAAACTTTGAACTTTGGAATCCTGCATTTTGAAACGTTCCTTTGTCCCTTTGCCAACACTTGTTCTGAATTGCGTGTATGTAGGTGTGATGTGGAAGGCTGTCGTTATAGGAAGAAGTTTTAATTGGACAGTAAAAAAAAATTACAATGTAGTAACTACATATAGAGAGAGCACAGGGGTAAATCGAGGCGATGCTGGCAACATTGCTCTCGAAAACGAATGAGTGACGCTCAGCCCCGCCCGTAACTGATGAGTCTTCGTACGTTGGGGATTTATGGCGTGTCGACCAAACAACAGAGTCACCATCTACAATGCACCAGAGTGGCACCAATTTATGATACGTATGAAAAGGCTAAGAAATGGAAATTTTAAATGTTTTAATATTGTTCATTCTTTTTTTTATTTTTTGAAAATTATTTTTCATTCGATAGCCGTTTCTCCTTTTCGTTAAATCTTACATCTATGAATTTTAAATTGCATTTATCTTTCGAAAATGCATTTTAAAAACCATTTATCATGTCTCATTACATATGCACTAGCTTGTCAGAATCGCTGAGATATCTCTCTTTAGCATGGTTTGTAGGCATATACAATAGTGTAGTCTATTTATTTATTTATTAAACATAAAAGGTTAATTACCGAAATCCGGTGTTCAATATACATATGATATATTCTACACACACATATACAGTATATCTATGTTTAAATAATTTAATAAAAACTTTTTAAAGACATACTTCTCTTAAACAATTCATACTAAAGAGTAAAAAATAATTTTGTTTATGCATGACTAAAAAGAAAAGCATGGGGCGCTCTCTCAAATACAGTCACTTTATAAGTTATTCTATTGGCGCCCACCATATTTCCCTTTTTAGTCATACAGAAAAAAATATTTTTTTTTTACTTTTTAGTACGAATTGTTTAAAAATGTCTTTAAAAATGTTTTTTATTATTTTTTTTTTACTTATTTCGGTGTTCGAATACTTTCTCTCAAGCTAATGATTTGTGACTCAATCCTGAAGTGTTCTGCAATCTATCAAACTCTTCATCATTGCAGGCTAGTATTTATGGTCCACATTAAAAATTAAAATTAAAATATGCTTTTAAAATATATAAATATATAGAAATATATGAAAGTAATAATGAAATATTTTATTGCCACCCGACTTACGACACTGTGTAAAATTTCATCATTAAATGACATCGTTAAATGAGTTCAATTAACGTTGCAAGATTTGATGACACCATGAACAACTATGAACTAAAGAAAAGAATGTAAATTAAAATGGATTTATGTGTTTGTATAACACTAGAACATAACTCCCAGCATAACTCTGGAACGCCTGGAGCAAGTTTAACCAAACTTGGTACACATATCACTTAAAATCTAAAACAAAAAACTGTGGTGGTAAGACAACCGTAATACCACTAGAGGTGGGGGTGGGAAGGTGTGACATGTAAAAATGGTCCAAATCAGTTAGTAGATCGTGTCAGATGTATCCTTACAGGCTGAGCAACCAACACCACAATGTTGTTTGCCGGATTGACTACCTCCAAGTGGACACATTTGACATGACTATTCATAATTTAGCAACGGCTATCTTAGTTTAACGATTCTACACCTCACAGGGGGTGAGGAGGCGAAAATCTCTGGAACGTCATGGTGATGTTCTGTATAAACAATCAGTACAAAAAAACTTTCGGGGTAAAGAGAAGAGTGACGCAAAAATTCTACTCACAAATGAAGTGATATCCATTTTGCGAGTAACTTTGTGTCACTATGGCGGAAGTGTTTTCATTGTAATAAAATATGATAAATTTAAGAGACTTAGTTACCTGCCTTCCGCCATAGTGACACACACAAAGTCATTAGCAAAATGGATATCACTTCCTTTGTGAGTAGAATGCTTTGGTCCTTTGGACTGGGAGGTGAAAGACTACATTAAGAGGTCGAATAACTCTATGCGAGATATGCAATCCTATTTCTGTTAATAAGCTTTCCTAGTGAATTTTTCTCAGTAATAGTTTGTGTAGAAAAGATCAAATGAGAGGTTGGACTTAATGGTCACACCAAGACCAGTAATCGAGTCTATTCAAACCAGTCGTGAACATTATTACTGCATTCGAATTTCAAATAGTTCCTTTTTCTCGTATAAGACATTGCACTACATTTTGTAATGTTTAATAACAACATGTTTGTTTCGCACAAGTTGAAGACTGTGTTGATCTCTGGCAAAGGTCTGGTCTCTTGCGACACATTGCGTGACGTCAAGGACGGAGAGCATCAGTATAGTACTCTTTCATAACTATATTTGTCCTTCTGGTGCGCATTAGTGATGCGCAACGTCACGGTATTTAAAGATTATAATTAGCATCTAGCGGGGATGGATGCCTCCACTGTTTTCTTTGAACCGATTGTACCAATGTTTTATTTGTGTACTATCCATGGAATCGTCACGGAAAGTTTGTTGAATCTTGGGTATTGTTTCTGCTTGGCTATCTGTAATTTTCTTGCCAAACTTTAAGCAGTATCGTTGTTGTACACGTTCTGTTGTTTTCCCAAATGGAATTGCGACAGAGAAGAACCACACGACACTACATACTAGCTGCCTAAAGAATGCTGAAGCAAGAGAGAATCACGCCACTCAACAGGGATACTCATGAAGATTATCTGTATCACTGCGTGCAGTGTTGTCATCCAACGTTCACTAATTTCATCAGAAAAATAAGGTCGGATACTTTTCAGACAGGCCTTGTAGAGTTCCTTAACAATTTTATAGTGTATTGTGTATGTTGATTGATTGTCAAATGTTGATCAATAACTCTACCTAAATAACTTAGTTGCTTTTCTCTAACAATATAAAATTTGTAATGTGATAAAGATGCTCAACCGACGCAAGTATCAATAGATATTTTAATAATTACGATTGCGCTTAAGGGTAATGACGTCTAGATGTAAAATTAATTCATATTTTTTCATACGGTAGCGTTATACACCTTTTGCCCGGATGACTCAAGAGACTGACCCTGATCCTGGCGGAAACGTGGCAGACCTTACTTTCAAACCTGGCGCCCGACCATCCTGACTGATGTTTTACAGGTTTTCCTATCAGTTCCACCAGGTGAATAGAGGAATGGTACTTTAACTAAAGTGCTGGTCGCTATCTTTCCCCATTCGCTCGCCTTCTCTACCCCGATCTGAGTCGAAGATGCCAAAAGGTCATAAAATAATAAGAGTGGGATCTGTGAAACACAGTTATTAATGCTTATATCAATATTTTAATTTCCCTTTCTTCGTCCGCGTGGTCCCTAGTCCAGATAATTCCAAATTTTGTAGAATCTACAAATTCAAATCAAATAATAATATTAAAAGTATCTTTTCTAAAATAAGTGTATCAGCCAACAATACGAGACACAGAAGTAAATATCATTATTGTTGTTATCTATGCATATATTGAACGTATAATTTTACTCTTGGTGAAATTAAGGAAGACCAGATAACGACAGTCACATACAATAGATCACAACAATGTGCTAAGTAAAATTTTTCCCAAGTAGAAAACAGACGCTACTAAACCGAGAAATTGAGTCAGCCGTTACTTCAATCAGTACATTAAAGACTAAAACGTACTGCGTCATGCTTTTATCTTGCAGCAATTGGCCTCGTTCTGAGAACATTTCTTCTTAGTAAATGAAAATTGTGAAAATGGCTTTGCGTTCTTAATTCGAGTGAGAATCGACCTCATGGTCTTAATAACTACCTCAAGCATAGATTTTTCCTCCGCAGTTCACACAAAACCCGTCCATTAAGAACAAAAAAGGAAGTACAAAGCTATGCGCTTCACTTCTTTTTGCATATTCTTAATACGAAGAATCACATGGCTCCTTTTAGTATAGTCACTTCGAGAATATTTTTACCACATCTCAACAACAACATACCATACAGAATATAATGACAGCTGACAAAGTTTACATAGTTTCCTTGACTCTTAAAATATCCTGTTAATATACGATAACACTTGTAAGTTTCCGTAAAATTACAACAAATCAGAGCCCATAATAACAGTCTCTGTTGTACAAACCCGTTTCTTGATTATAAATGGGACGATAATTTTATATACAGGGTGTCTCACAAGTATTACAATGAAGAAGGGGTATGTGTGACAATAAATATGTATCGTGTAAATCCACCCATGTACCCATTCACAAACATCACTATTGAATAATACTCTAGTTGTATGGGTATGAAAATATACAGCCAGCTCCCAGCAAATCTATACTCTTGATCTTAACATAGCGCTGTCGCCTGGAACAGTGCCTTATCAATATTGCAGGTCACTCCAAGGACTAGAGGATTGCCAGCTCGCATAAGCGACAATAGTTTGAACTAAGAGTGATAATTGCATGGTAGTGACACCTGGTGATCGGCAGGCAGAACTATTCACTGGGTCAACGACCTTTCATCTTTTCTTTGGGAAATTAAAAAAAAAGTAATTGTTCTTCCATCTATGTCAATATTTCGACTTCAGGAAGCAGTACAAAGTCTTATAATGTGTTGACGTTACTTATGTTTGTTAGTGGATTGCACTGGAGAATATACAGTAAATGCAAATAATCTAAAACTTCAAGGAGCCACAACCCCAAGGAACAGCGGTTTTAGTCTATCATGCTACTACTTCTGATGCTACTGTTGTGGTGTGAGCCTTTCTGTGGGAGTGGACGCGTGCTTTCCGAAGAGGAACGAAGTTCGCCGAAGTTCTTTGTTACCAGCCAGCTACCTTGTGTTCTTGGTCAAGTATCAACCAAGGATTAGCCTAGTCCTTGGTTGTAGTACACCTGTTTTCCTGAAGATGACACGACTATAGTTCGATAGTACTCCCATCTATAGTTAATACGTTCAACTCCCTCACCTGGCGGTCCTAAACTCCCTAATCCTTGGTCACTCTCGCGGGTCCACTACGTTTCGGCGCCTCCGTTTGGGCGCCGCCGTTTCGGCGCCACCATTTTGGAGCAGGCTACGTTTCGGCGCCAGTTCAGTTCGGCGCCAAGGTGAGGAAAACTGAAATTATTAGCATACCTTATGACATAGTGATGTACTTTTTACTTTTACTGTCCCCTCACGACAAATTGATGATCAATGAAGCACTTTAAACATTATTTCTGATCGCCAATTGATGATCAATGAAGTACTTAAAGCATTAGTTCCTGTACTCTGCTTCTAACTGCTTCTAACAAAGTTTTGAAGCATTATTTGTTTGCACGGTCTGAGCCAAAGATGCCTAAATGACTCAAGTGGATGGAACTTGTATGTCATGTACAAGGGCGCTAATAAGATATATTGCTTTTCTAATGTAAATATAAAGTTTTTGCACTGTACATTTTTAGCGTAAGAACCTTTACTTTTGCTAAACCTAAACAAGAAATGCGTAAGATGTGCTAAGTAGTGAATATTCGAGATGAAAAAAAAAAGGTCAATAAAGTCATTTTTGGGACTACTTCTGACAAAGTTTTGAAGCATTATTTAAGTTTCCACGGCTTGAGCTAAATACGCCTAAGGGCCATAAGGGCCTCTCGTGTACAAGGGTGCTAATGAGATGTAGGTTGCATTCGTAATATAAATAGAGAAATTAGTTAAAATGGTAGTTAACCTCGACCTGAGATTAGACTTCAACCTCGACTTCGCCGTCGGACTTGAACCTCGACCTCGAACCTTGCAGTTTAACACGACGTTCTTATCTGTTTTAGATATATATAAATTGTTCCAAAGGTATGCAGAATGCATTGTAATTATAACTTATTTTCTTTGAATATAAAATAATAAATTGCGAAATTGCGCCATTACGAGATTACGAGTAGCGCCCCTGAATCCTGTTTCTCTGCTCCTCACTAGTTACGTCCCTGCTATAGCTCAGCCTGTTTATGTTGGAAATTAATAAATAAATTCATTTTCCGCCGAAAAAAAACACTTCATAATTAAAATCATTGAAAAAAGAAATGTTATGTTTTTCAAGTGCTTACTAAAGCATAAACGTCTCACTGCATCTCTTCCATGAATACAGTCCCTGGATCTGTTCTTCTGTCGCGTCTTATGGACCAAGTTTTTAATACCTCTTTAATACAATAGTTTCCCTGGTGTGATTCTTTGGTAAAGCTCTGGCGCCGAATCGTTACTGCGCCGAACCGGTGGCGCCAAAACGGCGGCGCCGAACCGGTAGCGCCGAAACGGAGGCGCCGAACTGATCGGGTCCCTCTCGCTGCGTGCGTAACCCTGAGCTGCCATCTGTTGGAGAACTTAGGAGCTATTCCGCCAATTTTTTGATACTGCCTTGTATGCTGAATACCTTATAGGTGTTTTCGTTTCAACAAATGCTTTAAGCAGATGTAGGCTCTATTCCTTACCTATAATTCAAGATGAAGCATTTATTGTTTTCAAGTGTACATTGAAATAATTAAACATTAATTAATGCTGCTTTCTCTTTCTATTATTTTACAGAAAAGTAGTTTCGAACGAATCTTTGGGAGCGTCATAAAGATGGCTGTTCTATTTTCGTGAAGATAGCTTATCATTATATCCGTTAATGAGGAAATCCCATTCCCGCAAAATGAAAACTGCTTTTATACTATTATCAGTCGTCGGTGGATGGGGTAAGTACTTGATTTATGTACTATTTATTTAAGGTAATTCCGGGATTTGTGGCCATTCGGGTGCGATGGCCAAAGTTTATATTCCTTGCAGTAGTAGCCAATCTGAATTAAGCTTTGTAGGTGGCAAGCCCTTGCTCCTAGCAATAGTTTGTTTGACACCTGCGTTTCATCTACATTGGCTAGTACTGCAAGAAAGAGAAGCTTTTACCGCCTCACGCGAATGGGCATCTCTCCCGGCATTACCCTAAATAAAACTGTTCTGTCGTTTATGCACAATGATGTATTTAATTGAAAGTGCTCTTGACCATAAAGATGAGGTAACGGGTGTCCGATACCCGTTAGACAGTATGTTGATTATAGCGGTCATCTTAAAGTAGGCCATTTTGAATTTTACTCGATTTTTTTTCATAAAACCAAGGTAAGGTGTTCCATCAATCTGAGCTAAACTTTTATCAAAAAAATATTGATAAAACTAGTTTGGCCATAAATGTATTCCTTTGAGAGAGAGAGTGAAATGTAACTTTAGTATGGGATCTCAAAAGTTTGGAAACGCCGTTTTCTTCTTGAAACGGTTATATAAGTGAAACCTAAATGCTTACCCAATTGTTATTGGATCCAGTGTGTACCTATGACTTCAATCTTGAAATTATATATCTTACATCTTACTTGAAAAAATAGAAAACTGTTTTAAGACTTTTGAACAAGCTAACAAATATTATTGTGTCTTTCATTATGTTCCACTGTAATATCGCAAAACTGGCTTGACCTGTATTTTCTCTGGTAAAATCTTAATTCCAGATCAATATAGTACATGAACTTCTTCCTTTACGTAAAGAGTAAAACAAGATTCAAAATGGCTGAATTTAAGATAATGCCCATGACGAACGAGTACACTGGAACCTCCATCCACTAACCGTCACCGTCGGGACCGGGACGGTTAACTAAATAGACGGATAACAGAGATTTCATTATATACGTGTACAGAAACGAGATTTCATTGTATTTTATTGACAAGAAACGTTTTTCCCTCTTCTTCTTCTTCTTAAAAAACAACACTTTTATTCAAACACCTCTTATTACTAAATATATTTCTAATCAAAAATGCGCATTTTTACGATGACGGATAACAGAGTGACGGTTGATCGAGGTTTTACTGTATTATCTTTCGGCCAGTACCCGCTAAGATGTATTTGCTTCCCATTGCAGCAAGCGTTTCGAAATTAAAAGGATGTTTCCAGACTTTTGGTTTAAGCAGCATGCATGAACCAGACTTTTGGCTGTAGGGCTTGGACGAAAGCACTTTTAAAAATACTTTTTATGATCTTTTGATGTCCCGTAACTCTCTGCCAAGATTGATCATGGCAGTTCCTTTGAATCAGAGGCCCATTAGTCGTCTGTGGATTTGGGCCCACTAGTTATGCCCAATCCTCCAGTCAGAGACGGCGCTTTGGATGCTAGGTCTGGTGGCCCTTGGATGTTAGATTACCACGTGGAATTAGTTTATGAAAGGGCAGACCTTTAATAAAATCCAAAATGCTCTTTATGTGTGATTCGGGGCCATTTGAGGCAGTGTGTGTTTGTGCTTCGACAAGATTACCACGCGTTTCTTTTTCGTCTGTGGCTTTTCGCACTCTAGCAGTGTTTTCAGACAAGCTTGATTTTGAATGTGCGGCCTTTCGTGTATCATGTGTTCTCCCTTGGAATCTCTTTTAGGAGCCTTTGAATTAGATATCTGACATCCTCTGATAGTGCCTTTGACAGTTAGCACACTTAGCTGGAGTGGTGGAGTCAGTATTGTTGCATACCCTGGTGAAGTGCCCTTGTCCGCATTTGAGACAGCGAGAGTAAGCACTGCATGTATCCCTGGTGTGCCCTAAGCATTGACATCTGTAACACTGAAGCACCACTCACTACTTATAAGGTACTATTTACACTCCGTAATACATCAGATCATTAATTGAGTAGATATCTTTGGTTTTGGACTTCTGTCTAAGACAACTAATAAATGTGGTATCAGACCATTCTCCAGTGAGTTGTTTCTTTCCAAAACATCATTTTATAGAGAAAAGTTTATAATCTAGACGATTCAGTTGATTCATCATCTCCTTAACATTGGTATCTATTGATAATTATCAATTTTCTGTCTTAATGGACCGTTCATTCCTGGCTTCTGTGGTGTATTACGTATGCACCTAGTCACAGTAGGCTTTGACCTTAGTAGTTGGTATTCGTTGCGATACCGATGGCTCTGTGCGATTCTTTTAACTTCTTGTATTGTCCCATCTGCATCAAGAGTGGCTAGAATACAGTTCTGAGATCTTGTGGTTTTATGGACCGCCTTTTAGTTGCGTTTCCGATCGGAACCAAAAATATTTCGGGTCTAAATCTAGCTTTTCCCCAGACGTTTCTTAACATTGACTGCCTTGTAAGGCGGTATTTTCTCGGAAAATGTAAGTGTCGACTTTTTAGAGCTATGTTTTGGTGATGCCATCTAGCAAGAATCATTATAACTATTGCGGTTGTCGTCGTCAATAAATCAGTTAATTTAAATAACACAGAAGTCCAGAAAAATGTGTTAAAGATTATGTAAGATTTAAATCTTGTTTACAGTTGGGTGAACGCTTCGAAGAGAACAACCTAATCCTTCAAAGCTCAACGCACTTGGTGCGTTAGTACTGACTTAAAATCGTGAAGTCTCTAAGAATTACCAAATTCGTTACTTGCAAATACAATTAACGAAATATACAGAAGAAAACTAAAAAGCTAAATCCAATAAGAATTGCCCAAGTAAATATGTAAATAATCAGCGTTGATCAGCTTTGAAAGCTAAATGGTCCATTTTATTTTATTCACCCTGCTAGAAAGGCTCCTTCTTTTTAATAGGTTGAGCTGCTTGGTGGGCAGTTCTAAATTGATTTTTTCGGAGGCCTAGAGCCCTCTTCGCTAATCACCAACGTGACTGGGTTAACACAAGGGATGTGAGAAAATTTATATTTATGTTGTATTTTATTTATATCTCATAAGTTGGTCATTATGAAGTCGTTACTTATAATCATTTTGTTGGTTTATCGAGCTGTGATGAAGATGAATAATGTCACAAACATTAAGATGGACAGGCGAGGATGAATCGTCTTTCTCAGGGGCGTCTCTGGGTGCAATGAGAGACTGTTAAGCCCTTGTTGTAGGCGATAGGTGAGATGAAGTGCAGTGAAAAGCTTGTGTCAGTATGGGTTGTCGTATGTTGCATAGTAGTTTCAAGTGGGTTGGTGTGAACGTAGATGCAAGGACCTGAGTAGGTTGGTTGAAGGTTGATGTTAAGGATTTATGTGATTCAAATCGGAGTAGGTTTAGGACATTAGTTCTTTGAAAGGGGTAGAGATTTTGCAAGGTGATGGCGATAAAAGACAGAAACTGGTTGATTTTAATTGGTTGTGAAGGGGAAATTATGGGTGGGGTGGATGGTTTGGGTTCTGAAGGTCGGAGTGGTAATGCTAATCCGGGATTTTCAGGGATAAGTTCAGGTCTGGTTTTACATTTGTAGCTGTATGTGGGGTACTGTTGGCCTCAGGTATTGCATTTGGGTGGTTGGTTTAGGTTAGAGTAGTTTTTGGTTATGTGTGGGCCAGTACAATAGGCGCATTTAGCAGTGTTAGGACAGTTTGCGGTTTTATGGACTTTATAGGTTTGGTAGTGTTCATATCTAAATTAATTTCGCTAGATTTTATTATGATGTCATTTCTTGTAGGAATGATCCTGATGATAATATCTCTTGGTACGTATTTTACAAATTGTAGAAATATCAGTTTTGGAATTTGAAATTTAGGATCAAAGTTAATCAACAAAAAGGAATGCGTTGAAGTTTTACTTGTAACGGAAGATGAATCTTTGTAGTGACTGTTTTCCATCTCTTGGTCAGATTCTGAATTGCTTATTTTTTGAGTTTTCTTGGATGGTGGTGAAGATGATGACTTTCGGGAATTATCGGTAGATGACAATGTAAGTTTTTCAGTGCTGCGTTTTTGTTTTTCTTGTGGCTTGTTCGTCATGGTTGCTAAGTAGAAAGATGGATCATGGTGCGATGGGCCAGATATCTATTGAGGTAGATTATGTCCTCTAGGCTGCTGTTGCTGATTATATATTATGAACAGTATGTTAAAGATCAAGCAGATGGGAATTGCAGACATTTGTCAGTGTAGCCAGAGTGAATTGAATGTCGAGCGTTGTAGATGTCGTGATGACAGAAGATAATCATTCTCTGTGCAGTGACTGTTGATCGGACTAACTCCACCCTCCGACACTGAATATTTCTTCGACCCTAATTCGACCGTATGTGTACTGATCTCTCGTGTACGTTTTGCAATACAAGGTCCTTGGTTGTACACTAATGTATTCCAGTTAGGCTAGGGTATGTTTAAATTGAATGAACAATACAGCATCATGATTTAACCTCTGTTTTTCAATGAGATATTATCAAATATCATTGATTGCTGTTAGCACGTTTTGTGAGACAAGGATCACAGATAATAAAACGTTCGAACATGTATTGCGAATGACACCATAAAGATTTTATTATTTGCCTATTAGTCAATTACCCAGTTATAATTGAGTGTTGCCATCTAGCTACGAAAATATGAATCTCCTCCACCTGTTGAAATACACTATGTTAGATAATTTCCTTCCGGCTTTCTGCTTATTACATTTTTTCTTTTTTCCATTCTGGTCTCCTTCTTCATCTTCTTTCTCGTCTCCAATTCCCTTTACTGGTTTCACTTCACCATCTTTCTCGCTGTTTCTTCCCACTTCTCACTACTTTTCGCGCGTTCTTCATTCGTTATGAATCATAAAAACATCGTAAAACGGAAACTTAATTGGATACCAGGTTCCCCCTACTCTAGCCCAGTAAGTGTATGATGGGAAAACGACTGGTGAATGGGTTGAGGAAATGGTGGGGGAAAGAGATTAGCTTGAACCATATACAATATTACCAAGTGGCCACTCTGCATAATGAAGTTTGGGGGTGAGAAATATACGATGTAGATTGCAAAATTTGGTGATTCCCCACACCCTGATTTTTTTTTTTTACTTTTATGTAATTATTATTAGTGTTGCAAACTTTGTACACCGGAAATTAATGATAGGAACACTTAATTATTTGGGTTTTCTAATGATTAATTTTTGAATTTATGTTTCCTACATTGATTTTGTTAATTTACTTTCGCGTTTTGTTTTATAGACATATTGGCATTTAATTACATTTTTCTTACCTTAAGGACCATTTGACATTGAAGACTATAAAAAACATTAACAGAGGGAAGGTCGGCCCTGGCCTTATTTAAGGTACCACGACACTTTTTTAATAACTTGAATATTATTGAAGATATAACAACGAAATCTGAACTGGGCGTACTCAAGTGTATGAGCAGGATATGACAGCGAACCGTGTTGGAAGCGTTCAAGAAGAGCAGAGATAATGGATCGTATTTTGAAAGATTCTTGTCAGCATGTCCCCGGAATTGCCTGAATTTCTTGGATACTGTTTTATACCAGTGCGGTGCTGGAACGTGAATTGTTCCGGTAAACTGGACCTTTCACAGAGGGCCATATGAGGTATTCAAGCGGCGTCAAATCAGACACAAAAGCGCTTTTCTTATTCTCGTGTTAACATTGGCCTCTTTCCGGGTAGTCCAAATATTCATGTTATGCAGTTTTTGTCGTAGTAAATGTTCTGATATTGACGCAAGTGAAACAGCATTGATAGTTTCGTGATGTTGGCGAAACCACTTTTGTAAATTACCGATGACATTCGTCTGAGGTTCCTTTCGGTGAGGTACCATAGTTTTCACTCGAGTGCGATATTGACCGCGTTTGCTTCCATTCTTTAAACACACGTTTCACTGTACTATAGGACATACTTGCGAATCTTGCCACTTGCTTACCACTACCACTTCTTTTGACTGCCAACATACAATAACGTCTTTTCGCCATGATATCTTCTTTCTGACTGTTGCTATACTCACAGAACATTTATTTGGTATGAACTGCGTATATCACAAGAACTGTGCACCATTTACCTATATATTTCTTTAAAGAAAAAACAACAACAGCCTAGCATATTTATTCTCTGTGATTTCAAGAGGAATGATGTATGCTACTATTTGATAAGTCCCATTTGTCTCCACTTGAGATAATTCTTGAAGTGTTCCTCCATCGTCTACGATTAATTTACCTTGACACCTTTCAACAGCAGTTTCGGCAATTGCCAAAGATGAGCAACGGACGTATGTTACTTTTATAACTGTTAAATTCTATAGACTCCACTTGACTTTCCTGTAATTTTAATTTATCCGCGATAGCCTCGTGAAATGCCACTGTATTGATCTTCTGAGTAAGTCCTTGTAAATTAACACTAATAGAATTCCTTCGTTGTACTGAGTTAATAATGTGACTGCAAACTCTATATCCTGTTCACTTAAACTGAGAAACAATCACACACTCCACTAACACGGAGCGCCCGAGGTCACGTCTTGCTTGGGCGAACTCAAGCTAGCAAACAAAATAATGTTTCTCCGAGCCGGATATACCATTGAGCTACGGCGGCTTGATACAGATGGTAGACTATACATCGTTGTTGAAGAGGGAGAAATAATTGGCTGCTCGTCACTGCCCTCTTTCGAGATCCATTGGTCGCAAACAGTTTACAACAAAAGGTAATTGAGCACATAAATTAACTAACGCACACTATTTTGCTCCCAACATTGTAATATTGCATTTAAGCATGTTGATAAAAGTAGTTTATTGCTTTACTAACGTGATTCTAATGAAAGTTCATCCTTAATAGTGTTGAAATGGGTAAAAACCTTATGAAAATAAACATTTTCCACATAGTATATAGTAGTGATATAGTAGTGATTTATCCGTGAAATTTCAGCACGTGACTAAGTGTCATACCCAGACAGTTTGTTGTGGAGAAGCTTCCAGATGATACCATAAATAATGAATAAAACTAAATATATCGAGTTTGTATTAAAACTACTGAGCACTTGAACAACGCTAATCATGTGGAAAATACGTGTACACATAAATACGAATCAACGTGTACACATAAATGCCAATTCGCTTGACAAAATATGTAGGACAACCCCAAAGGAGATTAACGCTCTCAAACCTGTTAAGGTGAAAAATACTTATATATTATCCCACAATTATGGTTTATCCATACTTCACGAAAGGAAACATACAAACACAATTCAGAAAGAAATGTTCGGTTCATTTATTGACCTAAAGAAACCGGGAGGAAGCAGAATGACAAATAATGGCAACACAATTCGACGATCTTATAAAGAACCGGCAAAAGTTACTGGCCTTAATGAAAAATGTTGTTTATCCGCAGTAACTGTACAGGACTTGTCTTCTGGGTTTAACGTAGTTGCGGATGGATTTGATAAGTACGCGACTGAACCACAGTACTCTTGTTACAACGTATCTTTGATTCTACATGAATACTAGTGTGCAAAACATTTAGTCCATGGAACTACCATTATGTCAAAGGCACTGCTTTCGATAGGACAATTACCGGAAGAGACTAGGAAACGTAGAAATTATGATTTACAGTGTTTCAGGCTAACTCATTTCAGAAAGAAAATCTAGGTCCTCTTCAAATAAAAACAATGTCAATTTTCTATTAGTTTTGCTGATCCGCTTATATCAAGTCTCGTCCCTCCACCTCACAGAACACTTTCCTGAAGTGTCAGACGGTGATTCATTTTTAGATATTAGAAACTCAGACAACAGTGTCCAAGATAGTGAAAGCGACAGTGATTTCTTAACGATGTTTATATGTCATAAACAACTTATATTATTACAACGATTATGTAACTAGTTACCTTTTATCATTTTGACTCATCAACAAGACATCATAAACAATATTTCACGCTTGATAACTGTTTTCTTAATTTTGGGCAGGCTTTGGAGATCCTGTCTCGCTGTGTACACAACATTAGGTTAAATCGAGACAAGACAAAGTCGTTGGATCAAGATTGGGTCACTGGGTCAATTGGGTTAAGATTCGATTCTCGGGTCAACTGATCACAAGTTAGTCTGGTCAGTTGGATCACCAGGTTGATCGGATCATGCTTTGGGGATCCTGTCTCACTGTGTACGCAACAAGATCAGGTTAAATCGAGTCAAGACAAAGTCGTTGGATCAAGATTGGGTCACTGGGACAATTGGGTTAAGATTCGATTCTTGGGTCAACTGATCACAAGTTAGTCTGGTCATTTGGGTCACCGGGTCGATCGGATCATGCTTTGAGGATCCTGTCTCACTGTGTACGCAACAAGATCAGGTTCAATCGAGTCAAGACAAAGTCGTTGGATCAAGATTGGGTCACTGGGTCAATTAGGTTAAGATTCGATTCTCGGGTCAACTGATCACTGGATCACCGGGTCAATCGGATCATCCGGGTCAAGTTTCGGACCGGATCGCCGAACCCCTACGTCTGGGTGTCACCGGGTCAACTAAAGTCACCACTTTCCGCTCTGATTGTCATACACTAAGTCTTTAAAGCATAAAACTCTTTCTACTTGGGAAAAATAAAAATATTTATGAAAGAGAATGTAAACACACAACTGAAAGCAAAGGAAAACACACAAATTTGAAAGAACTATTTTTCAAAGAACTGTGGAGAAATGTGTTCCTTTTTCAGAGGATCAGATTCGTAACTTCTCTCAGAAAACTGAAAGAGAAAAACCTGAATCACCCATTTGCCTAATGATTATGAGCGGCTATTAAGAGAAGTAAGAAAGCTCTTTTGTGTGTTTTTCTTGCATAGAATTATAGAAGTAAGATGGATAAAGAAGGAATAATGGAAATAAAGAAGCAGAGGAGAGAAAATGAATAAAATGAAAAAAAATATTGAAAATATAACTTGATGGTTGACAGAAAAGAAACAGATAAGTCCAAAAATTTGTGTTCAGATATTAGTACGACTTGGTTTCCTCAACTGTCAACATAATATAGTCACATAAAAAGAATCTACAAATAATGACCTTGTCCAATTGAAATTAGGTTTGAAAAAGATGGCGTTTCTGCAAAATCAAACTAGCCCACAGTTTTTCTACACTTGTTCTGGTAAAACTCTGACAAGTTAAGAACCTTGCTTGATTTGTGCTAGAAAAATATATAGATTGCGTGAAAGGATACACGTAAAAGAGGATAGTTTCCGACATTAACGAACGTCTAAGTGCCATGAAATCATACCATGAGTGTACATTTATTTTTTAGAGAAACTTGATATGTTTACATTTACATTTCTTTTTCCTAACAAGCCATCCCTAAAATTAGTAGGAACAAAAGTTACATATATAAAATATTTTAGGTTAACACATTCTAAGACAAAAATCAAGGATAAATTTTCCGCTTGCTGAAGAATATACACTTTGGACTTGACTAGTTTTTTATATCAATTTCAATCGTTTACTGGGACTCAGAACTCATTCAAATCCTAAGAAATGTATGCTTTAACTTGATATGATTACGAGATGTTTTTTACTGAGAAACAGCGATCCGATATTTATGTGCAAAATGAACAGATTGCTATTTCCAATTGATTTCTGTTGAATAGAAGAAAGACTCGTCGTACTAAAAACGAGGTAACTCTTCCCGATTCAAAACAACATTTCCCTCATCCCAGAAGTTTATCAAATCAGTTAATTGGATAAGATGGTGAGCTCAAATAAGGTAGCAGGAAATATTCAACAGTTAATGGTAGATTGCTTCCAGTTAAAGACGAACAACTAGGAGATGATAATATCAAGAAAAACAATTCCAATGTGATGTATTTAGTCACAACTGTCCCAGGAAAGACGGCAACAGAAAAAGAATGTACTTTGTCAATTTTTGGCCAAATTGAGTGCCACACGTTTGCTCTTTGAAGAACCTCTTTAACAAACTACCATGCATGAAGATAACATACATAATAGGCCTATTACAAGCACACCTTATTTGATGCTTAAGTATAAGTAATGTTAATTATAGAGATTTAAAACTCTCTCTGTAAAATAAACAACATGAACAAAGCACAGTCTTTTCCTGTGGTCTTCAAGTACTAGCTTTGAATCAAAATTTAAGCAAAAAGAGAATCGAATAACACTTGATTTACATGGATAATATCAAGCTCTATGTGGAACCAACAAATTTTAACCACTTGTACCATGAAGTCTAAAATAAATGAAGACAGTATGATGTTTGGCAAACATGGAGAATAGTGGCACACGAAAACAGAACGGAGTATAATGTATAGTACACAAGAAGCAATCTGTAGAGAATAAAGGGCGGAGAAATAAATATTTGTGAGTGAGGAAGAATATGATTTCAGTTTGTTACGTCAAGGACATTCCTGATTTGATCATTTTCCTGACAGTTTTGCGATGGGTCCAATGTTAGAGGATAGATTGAACAGTGAAAAATCATACCGCACCCGATAAATCAAGGGTCGCCGGCTTATTTGTAGTATCTGCTCATGCCTTCAGGCTCACGGGCTTCGCTGCATGTTTCCTCGAACAAGATGCACATTACCAGACATACAGACGGTTCTATTTTTGCATTAACAATGTGTTCCCTGTGGACATGTAGCTTCGCAATTCTCCTTGTACATAGTAAGAAAATCCACTGTTCAATTTCCAGTGATAATTTAAGACTCATTCAGTGGTTTAAGTGACCAGTGAAAACTTGAGCCTTGTAATCGAAGACAAGTTTACAAGGGTCTTCAAAAACAGATATAGCGCTGCGAGATCAGCAAATTAGGAAAGCTTGTTTATGCTAGAAAGAAACGAACAGGATGTTTGTCTTTTGATATATGTTTCCTTTGTAAATAAAAATTTTTGGAATTGAATTTTCAACATTTTGTTTAAGGTCTTTTTGCAACTTTTCCTCCGGCCGGAAAAGTTTTGGAATTGCATCCAAACTACTTCTGGGTCAATATTGTTGAACGCTTAAAATTACCTCTACCATTTACTCTTCCGAGGAAGGTAAATTTCCTGAGGACGTAGAATTTGATACACAGGTGTAATAGGAAGCCATTGAAAAACAACCCTATTTGCAATAAACTAATTTGTCTCTACCTTTTACGAGAAAAATTTATATTAAAATTAACTTCGTCAGCGTATTTTGCACATAATTCTAGTCCGGATGGACTATCATACATTCTTTCTAGTTTCAAACTGGAAAGAAAGCAAAACGGCGGACTTCAAAATGGTGGATAGCCACTCCTTCCCCTAAGAAGCGGCATATAACCTATATCCATTGGAGCTAATTTGGTTTGCAGTTCAACAGCTGTTTCAGAAATAAAAGGTTCTTTCTGGCTAGTCCCATCCAGTTCACACCAGTTTCCATTGTTACTATTTCTTACAAGAAAAATGAGATGAGATTGGTTTCACCAATTAGTTTGTGGTAAAATTCTTATCAACATTGATGTATCACATAACCACCTTCCTATTCTTTTTAAATAAAAAATATGTGACGTCCAAGATGGTCGACTTAACGATTGCTGAAACTGTGGAAACAATTGTTATAGTTGTCATTCCAAAAGTACAGTCTTTTGAAAACTAAAATAATGTTACTGATATCTAAGCCAGCAAATAGTGCTCTGTAGAACTAAGCAACATATTAAGCGCTTTGGGACATATAGATTATCAATAATATACATATATCAACTGTAGATATAAAGTACGCACTGACAAGTGAAATTATCTAAGTATTCTCCTTCGATTTTCCTGAATCTTTGCTGATGAATAGAGGGGTTGAAATTATGAGACCTCTATCTTTTTTTTTATTTGGGCCGATGTGCATGCATTAAGAATCTGACGAGGTTTTCCGGTCCCTATTGTTATTACAAGGTGACTTTCAATTCTACCAACGAAATACAATTACAACCCCTAACATATAATCCAGTTGTTCTCTCCTAGATTTCGAGACATCTTACACTATGCATGGTATAAAACGGGTTATTTTGACAAAAGGTCAGCTGCATTCTAGAATCTAGTCACATTCTGTTTCGGTGGATATAATAACCCTAGATCCGATGTTTGTGGTGAAGTGGTAGTATAATTTTATACATGGTTGCTACGAACATTATGTTTACAATTTTTATTTATAAAGTACCGTTATTGTGACGATTATGTACCATGAAACCTTGCAAGCAGACCAGTAACAGTAACGAGTACCTGTGTTATTTTCTGAAAGTAGTAGATGTTATATCACGCTTTGGCAGCTTGTATAGAAGATTTTTCTGATTTGCGAAAAAATATTTGATATCAGGATCAGTTTAACTTTTCAATTTTCTGTCGTTATCAGCTTGACTACTTTTCTATGTACCTTCTGTTTATACCAGGTATATATCAATATACTTTTTATATAAGGCTTCTCCTTCATTGTCTTGTTCCTACATAAGAAACAATATGTCTTAGTTTGACACGTCTGCACAATTGCAATGCCATTGGTGACTATTCCTACGTTTTTGTGCTTTATGTGTTAAGTCACACCTTCTGTATTACTCACGTACAAAATGTACATGTATTCGGTGTATTCCTTTGTCTTTTGACACTTCCATATTGTGCCATTCTTGAACTTTGGACGTGGCCCGGTGGCCGAGCGATCTGCGGCGGTAGGCCGTCGGTTCAAAGGTCCCGGGTTCGGGTCCCGGTAGGGTCATGGGTGTGAATTATAACAGCTAAAGGCGAACGTGACGGGCCAAAGTCCAAAGTTACTAGACTGGCCCATATAATAATAAAGTTTGAACTTTGGAGGGGAATTTGTCCCCGGAAAATTGTTTTAGGTCTAAAACAAAAAATACGTGTCTCCTCGTATTAAACTCTCTACACACTTACAAACTTTCAAGGAAATCGGAGAGGAACCCATAGATAACGTACCTTGTGTGATAAGATTTGGAAAGCAAGGAAATAACAGAGAACAAACTTTCAGAACAAAACAAGCTTCTAATGAAGAAAGCAATGAAAACGAAATAAGGGGACCATAACGGAAAGTTTGTTTAATACATGTAAGTTAATAAAATCATAAGGAAGAAAAGAAGGGAGGATATACGAAGATACGTACATGAAATGTTGTTAGGAAAACATTCAAGAAAAGCAAGAGTTGGAAGGAGAGGAAACCAAATCCAAGGAGAACACATAAATAATGGCAATAAAGAAATCTGATGGAAAGGCAACCATAAATAGAGCATAAATTACAAAAAAGAGTGAATTTGAATTTTCAGTTCCATTTATGGTCTTTAGGTAACTATGGCTCAGGAATTTTCTTTCAGGAAGTGTACTACTCCGATGAAGAACTAGTAAATACAGAGAGGAGCAAACGATGTAGAATTTCCAGACGTAATGAGAGAAATGTGTAGTACTTAGATGAATGAAGAAGGGACAATTTCCAGAAGTGAACTCACAACAGGTTTAAATGGAGAGATGAAAGAAGAACTATTTTCATTTGACTTTTTTTCACTGTGCCTCAGGAAGAGACAACTAACATCAAGTTCAAATAACACTGCACTGTTGGAAATGCACTGAAGAACATCCGAATGGAATTCACGTAGCAGTCCCGAAATTGGTACACTCGAAGAAGCGGATAGTAGGTGATATTGATCATAATATGAAGACGGAGGAACGTCTACAACAATACTTACAGTGTGAAACAAAACTGAAGTAATACACCTTAATAACTGGTGTAACCTTTCTGCGCAACCACACAAACACCTACTCTAGCAGTTAACCTGTCGTACAAATGCTGAATGTGCTTATGGTGTATGCCATCCTACGCACGCTGTACATTTTAGTGTATCAGGTCTATGTCATTGCCACAGAAAAATCTAGTGCATTTGGATTTGCGGATGATATGGCCCTTCTTGCAGACATGTTAAAACAAGACATGTTAAAACAGAGCTGTAGAAAAACTGTGAGGAATGTGGAATGAAAAGAAACACAAAGATAACGAAAGGATTTATAAATTGGAAGAAATCGAATCATAGCAAGCATCAAGATTGGAAGTGGGGATCTCTATTGTTATTACAAGGTGACTTTCAACTCCACCAATGAAATACAATATTATACAATCCCTTACATATAATCAGTTGTCCTCGCTTAGATTTCGAAACAACTTACCCTATGCATGGTATAAAACGGGTTAGTTTGACAAAAGGTCAGCTTCATTCTAGAATCTAGTCACATTCTGTTTCGGTGGATATAATAACCCTAGATCCGATGTTTGTGGTGAAGTGGTAGTATAATTTTGTGCTTGGTTGCTGCGAACATTATGTTTACTAGTTTGTTTTTCTAAAGTAGCGTTATTGTGACGATTATGTACCTTGAAACCTTGCATGCAACCAAGTTGGAGCTTTCTTATTTTATTACTAGCTATTCCTTCCTTCTTTTATGTCATTTTGTACAGGCAGACCAGTGAAAATAACAAGTACCTATGTTATTTTCTGAAAGTAGTACATGTTATATCACTCTTTGTCAGAGTAGAATAGCTTAAAGTGTTTGGGAAGCATTATAAGTGAGGATTTGCAATATAAGAAAGAGATCAAAGTGACAAAAGCGATGACGAAACAGTCGTTCACTAGAAAGAAGAATTATTTCTGTCGATAGACGAGCAAAGAGTTCACGAAGAGTTCACCATTCTATTTTGTGTTATAGATTGGTGAGATATCTTTTATCAATTCTGTAAGAAGCCATTTCATGTAATTACTTCTTTATTACTGTTGTCAACTTCCCTCTTCCATGGACTTGTAAGCAATGGTGAACCACTGAATTGTATTCGTTTACATAATGATTTATGCTTGCAATTCATTTACAGAAATACAATGAAAATATGGTGAGGAAATCTGTATTTATAAACAGTAGGGTTCCCACTCACCTGGAAAGCCTGGAATAGTCAGGGAATCCAACTTAGCACTAAAAAGTCCTGGAAGAGTCAGAGAATTTCACTAAAAATATCCAAAAACCTGGAAAAGTCAGGGAATTTGATAGCTTATTTTTTTAAAGTTCATTTAGCAACATAAGGCATTTAATGTTAAATCGTATTTTAAATTACTTGCAGGCTAATGTGCCAACCATGAAGCAATTTAAGAAAAGAATACAGTGAAATATTTTGATGTATCTTTATTTTCATGCAACTATGATCTTTATTTTCCCATGGAATTATGATATATATACAAAATGGTGTACCTGGAAATTTCTGAGTACTGACCTGGAAAACCTGGAAAAGTCAGGGAATTTGATCTTGGCAAATGAGTGGGAACCCTGAATTTTCGAGAGTATTCTGGTAAATGTATATAGGATATCAGAGGTGATGAGTTATGAATCTCGGTTGTCAAGGTAAACAGCCAGTATTTTGGAAATACGATTCTGATGTATGTGACAAGAACGATAATAGTACACTAAATAAACATTCTATTATTTCTTAATTGTTTTTGTTATGTGTAGTAAAGGGTTGGAGTTGTAGGCTGAATCATTGCTACAACCCCGAACTGAGCCTAAGTGTATTGAGTTAAAATTAACCTCGGTCATCTCAATTTAATATCCAAATAGCATTCAAATCATCTCCTTGTTACACCTGCTATCTATAATGCCGCATATATAAAGGAAAACAGTATGAAGTACTGTTCTATCAAGTGTTCTCAGATGCTCAAATATTACACATGTTTTTGGGATATAGTAATCGCACTTGGAACTACTTACGATGTTCCCAATTTTACCTGAATATCAACTATCACAGGAATTACCACGAAAGAGGTGTCACTGCCATAGGAATCCACGATAAAATTGTAAACATACATAAAGTACTTTCCAGACAACATACGAGAAAATTTACTGAGATAGAAAGCGCCGAAAGTGCATTCACTATTCAGGAATCTTACTCAATGTTGGAGTAGGAATCCAGGTTTGAAGAAAACCGCTACCTTTCGTAACAATATAATGTATATTTGGAATGATCTAACGGGGATACACCACCCGTTCGGGCTATATAAAGTTTTACAAATTACAGCAGGTATACAGATTCTTGCGCACCATAATAAGTAAATATGGGTGGTCACGTGCCAAAACGGATTAATTACATTTTGAGTTGTCTAGAGTACAAAATGCATTTAGAGTCACAGTAATAGGAAAGGAAATATATCCGGTCTGTTCTTACAGTAATTGAAGCATTTGCACCTTCGGACCTTCGTACCTTCGACTTACGTGATTTGAAATGATAAAAACACTGAGTCGATACGACACAACCCAATTTGATTTAAAAATTGACTTAGTCCGTTTTGGCATGTGGCCACTCATATGTCCTTTAACTTTTGTTTTTCCTTATAAAAGCACTAAATAAATTCTTATCAGTTAATTAACACCAATATCTCGCTATTTTCTTCAACGATAATATCAAAATTTACTGTATACACACATGAAGAGCGAGCGAGATATCTATATTCCTGCCGTGCGACTATTCAGCATGTGTAGTAAATGTATTTAATTAAAAGACAATAATTCCACTTTAGTTCGTATCATATATAACTGGGAGCTACACGGTTATACTGAGTTGTATGACGCAGAAACATGGACTCTCCCAAGGAGTGAAGAAAGAAAATTGGACGCTTTTGAAATGTTGACATGAAGAGGAATACGGAAAAATCACTGGATACAGAAGTTGCGTAAAGAAGAAGCACTGAAGAGAGACATGCAAGAGACAAGAAGAATAAAATAAACTGGTTTGGACATAAGCTGCGCAGATATTGTATACTGGTAAGGAAACGGTAAATAAGACTATATCAAAACCTACCATGAAATTTTACCAAGAAAATCAGCGTTCTATAGAAAGGATAATGCACAAAAAATTAGCTTCCCAATTTAACTGTAAGGTGCTGAGATAGGGACTAAAATATTGATTGAAATGTACAAAGAGGTCGCTAGATCCGAAATTATGAAATGCACCTCTGAAATTATTTTTGTTTGTAAAATAGGCAGATTATATGGATTTTACAACAACAGCAAGAATTTCAGGGGGGCCATGACCCCCTAAATACTTCCCTGGCGAGGAGTGATACGACGTGGGAGATGACGCTACAACGCGACATTGTTTCATTCCAGGACGAAAGTGAAGCAGAAGTAACTTCTTTTGATTGAATCACAAAAAATACAATTTTTTGTACATTTTGACCAATATTCCAGCCTCTATCTCGATACCTTGCAGTTAATATGGGCAGCTAATTTTTTGTACTGTACATTACCTCTCAATCCCATTGGCTGCCTCTTTGTGAGAGATGCAATTGAAGGTGCAGGACAAGGCAGGCTGAAGGACAAAGAGGAAGAAGACGAATCCAACTCTTCGACAGTATTAACGGAGATCAATCGCATGTTGAGATGAGAAGGAAAACACCAGATCGGGATGAATGGAGAGGGCTTAGCTTGCCTTAAAGAACCTGCTGCTAATGATGATGATGTACACTTTCCTTTTGTGGTTACGTTTTCCTATTTCTTGTCAAACTTCTCCTCCTGTTTCGCTCATTGCAGTTCAGTTTTATGTAACTCACCACTTTGTCTTCCTCTTTCCCTCGGCTTCTCTCTATAATGGTCTTTAAATTCCGTTTTCTTTGCCAGGCAAGGATGCATATATATATTGGAAAGATATAATTCGGACTTTATAAAGACGTTTTTTTTTCTTCTTCGAAGCGGTTTTATTTCCTTAACTCGGTTTTCCCCTTCCTCTTAATTTCCTTCCGTCCTCTTTGGTCTCTTCCTTATACTTCTCTCTTTCGTTAGGATTATCTGAGAATATTTCTCTCTGGACTTTTGAAAAATTTACGTCAAGAAAGCCGGAAATACAGCTTTGATATGTATTAGATTGAAGAAGTAAAGGATTTTTAAAAGTCAGAGTTTCCAACTCTTTGATAAATGTTCTACTTACCAAAACTAAAATGCAGCAACTACTAGTCAGAAATATTACTACTCGACTGCCCCATGAAACGTATTTATTTAATTATTTACTGTCCTTGAGTTGTTAAAATAGAGTTACTTGTGAATATTATAACCTCATTTTTAAGATATTTTACATACTTATTAATTTGATTCTTTCGTTAATTACATGTTGAAGTTATGTAAGGTTTTATTTAACTGTAGCCCTGGCCTAATGAATGAGTATGTGGTAATCCCATCTCAGATCGTCTAATGCCTTCAGGTCGACCATGTCAGATTTGAATGATTTTTTTTCCTCAAGTACTATGGGTCAAGTGATATGTAAAATATCCCTTTTGTAATCCTTTCCATTCCTGAGATATATGATGTCAAAGAAAGGTCGAAAATCATGATATCTCCCATTCGTGAGTGCTGTTTAAAATCGCAGAGTTCCATAAACCAATGTATAGTTTCTGTTATCATTGTCCAAATGACGTGAAAGTTTGGCAGGATTACCTCAAGGACATACAGTTTCTTCCTACAATTTTAGAAGAATTATTCTGTTGCCAGGTTTATTTTCCAGGGTTTGTTAAAGACACGAAAAATTGAAAATGGAAACTTGTATCCCTTTTTGATGAAACATTAATTAGTTTAACGATTAGAACATTCACAATTTGTTGAAACTTTTAGCTGTGAATCTGTACCCTTACCTCATGTCATAGCAACAATGTTTTTGTACTTTCATTGTTTATCAACACTACTAAACTAATTGTTGTTCTACTATGGAGTATTATGCACAACATTTTCAAATATTTTAAGAATATGTCTTTTAAATAAAGAAGGAATATTGGAACAAAGACGAAACGTTTCTCACTGAACCTCTACTGTACTGTCATGTAGCAGGTAAAATTTTATAACTGACATTAATTGCCAATACCGTTAAACTAATTAATGTTTCATCAAAAAGCGATACAAGTTTTTATTTTCAATTTTTCGTGTCTTTAACAAACCCTGGAAACAAACCTAGCAACAGAATACTTCTTCTAAAACTGTAGAAAGAAACTGTATGTCCATTGAGGTAATCCTGTCAAACTTTCACGTCATTTGGACAATAATAACAGAAATTATACATTTATTTATGGAACTCTGCGGTTTTAAACGACAGTCGCCAACAGGAGATATCATGTTTTTCGACCTTTCTTTGACATCATATATCCCTGGAAGGGAAAGGAATACAAAAGGAATATTTTACATACCTTCCTCACTTGAAGAATACCTTTAATCTCCATCGTTTATAAGGATTTTTTCTCTTAAATGTATTGTGCTTTGAGCCTCACGTACTTCAGTATTATTGTATTGATATGATTTGATATCGATCATTACTGGGCGTTGGTGTAACATGTAAGGTTGCTGGATGACTGAAATGTAATTTACATCATTACACATCTGTCTTTCTATGCGAGTTAATATTCTGAAATGCGCAATTGTAAAATATGCTATAATTACTTCAATTGTTTACATCTTTTGAGGGGTTCTTTACAAAATAAAGCAGCTTCCACAATAATAGGAAGTATCTTCTAGGAGAGTAAATGAGAACACTTAAAGTAGAATTAAAGTTTTCAGTGAAGAAAGAAAAAAAAAGGAATTGCAGAATTACGTTTGAATCTTTTTCATAATTTTTTACATGAATTTATTAAAACAAATTTTCTTTAAGCTGCTTCACCTATAAATATGTTATGCTTCGTAAATTAAGGCAAGTAAGTGGAAACCCTATCTTCGTTTATATGAATATTTTGGTAATTAACCCCACCAGCCGGAACTTAAATCACCGTCAGCCTTTGTCTGCGGTCGTAGTTCTAAATAAAAAATGCCATTTTTGCATAAATACGCAAACAAAGATCCTCTTTTCATGAAGTTGACGAAACTAATAACAGATGGCAATAAAGACAAGTCTTCTCTAGTCGCTAAATATGTCTAATTATGATATATTGTCGATAGATGGCAGAGAATTCAACGTTACGAAAGTGTTACATCTTGCGTACACCATACAGCAAATCACCACGAGCAACTGGTTTATCTCGCGTACATGGTACGGTAAACCGTACTACCCTGATTCAAGTTTACACGGTCCCTAATAGTTACACTAGAGGAATAACTATATCACCATGACTTTTGTTCACATGCATTCACTTCCTCCCTTGAACAGAGAAGACGTGACAGGCTGTAGTCTTGAGTTGCTCTGCAGTCAGCTTATAATCATATTTTTGATCTTAAAGTTTACTTAGCTTGCATGATTACTTGGTAACGTCAATGACCATAGATATTGCCTGCTAATCGACAATGAAAAGCCTACAACTTTTCTTATGCCATCCGTCTTGAATGAAGTTCTCGGTGTTTCTTTCAGACATACCAGACTAATGTTGCGATGGTAGTTTGATTGATACTAGGACTTCTCTTCTTTATTTTCAGTTTTACGAACAATGTGGTATATTGAGGGATGAAGTAGTGCTCGCTTTGGTTATATAAAGACACAAAATTTGAAGCATGAATATAAAATGTTTAATCAAATAAAGGTAAAATCGAAACAAGTATATAGATTCGAAATGAGCTGTAATCTTGCGCGGTATTAAACAAGTTCGGATCTGGACAAGAGTTTCCAGATGAACTTATCACTTTCATTTCGTGTTTGTTTAGTTTAGATCAGTTAGTTCTCAAAGAATTAATTTCGGCACACTAGTGCATCTCGAAATTGTATGACTGTGGTGCAAGAAAAAAAGTTTTTTTATTGAAATTGTAAGGAGAAGTAGGGATTAAATATTTTAACTTTATTTAATATTACAAGATCAAGTACATTCTACGTAAAATGTTCTGGAATAGCTACAATTAGGGCTAGATATTTGCATCAGTTTTAAAAATGAATAAACATTTGAGCTTATTTATTAGCGCAGTTCTCTTACTTACTGTACAGGTATGTCATAATATTTCATAATGCGAAACAGTTTGCCACCAACTAAAACAGTTTGAGAACCACTGGTTTAAATTGTAAGACTGTACAAGTACCTAAGCCCGTAACTTGTCTGAGGAATAATATCATTTGGCGAGCATTCTATCCAGTAAGAGGAAGTGGGAAGATAGAGGCTAGGACCTTGGTCTGATGTTCTATCAATTAGAACATGAAACTATGTGGCATATTCTTCTCGGAAGAATTACAGCATTGGAGTAAAATATATTTCTCAGTTATATACATTGATTTGGAATAGATAGATGTTATTTGCATTCGCAATACAGTCTTCTTTTGTTCAGCTTATGTGTGCCAGACATATATACAGAGTGTCCCTGAAATAGAGTCCTGCAAATCCAGGTCCGCAGCAGCCCGTCCCGACTCGTGAAGACCACTACCCCGTTTAGTTCTTTTTTGCTTAGTCTCCCGGTATTTTGGGCCAATTGCCTAACAGAAAACGTCGATCGGTTGGGAAATTGGCCCAAATCGTTTCCCTTTATTTTAATAGTTGCAAGTTAATTTAAAAGTACTGATCTGCACGGTCCGGCCGACCTGGTGCGGGCCTGAGTTTGCATGACTCTACCCTGAAATAATGTCCTCACCAGCCTGAGCCTTAGATGCCTAAAGGACATAATATAAATACAATTAAAATTCAAAAAATAATGTCTCAAACTTCGAGAGGTGAATATTTCATCAAAACAAAAACAAGAGTTCATTTGAAGAAATTACGAAATATGTCTAATTTCGGAGCTACAAGCACTCAAAATTAAGGCGACATCAAATGACATCAAATCTCAAAGACTAATGACGTAAGCCGTGTCAGCATAACAAATCATAGTCGAAGTAATACCGAATACACATATTTAAGTTATGTTTATAAAACTTAGATTTAATCTCTAAACATGTGTTATTATAACATTTAATTCCTTGACAATACAATTCTTACGCTATAGGCAGCACTCCCTCAACCATTATTTATATACCTGTATCGGATATTACTTTGACTGTATTTTGCTGACACAGCTTACGTCATTGTTTGTCAAGATATGACGTCATTTGGGACGTTGCTGTCGTAACTGTAAACCTCTGTAGCTCCAAAACTACACATCATTTTAAATTTCTTCAAAGAAGTGCGTTTTTGCTTGTTTTGATGTAAATACGAGTAATCTCTTACCGAAGTTTTGGGGAATTATTTCCGGGACACCCTCTCTATATATAGCCAGACGCGTTTAATTCCAATTTGAATGAAAAGAATCAAAACTGTAAGGTTTGCTACCTTCTCCTGACTTTTAATGTTTAGTTTCGAGTGAGGTCAAAAGATGTATTAGTATTTCGATGGCAAGAGATAATTTTAGTATATTGGAAAAATTATTTTTAGTAATTGTCCCAGTGAAGGTACAAGGGGAAAGAATCAAATGTGAAAGCAAAGTCAATTTGAGACAATTACCGACCTCTACCGTCAATCTGTCTCACACTCCTAGAAAGCCCTCACTGAATATAATGAGTTTAAGTGAATCCGCTTGATGGAGATCTGTTCAACGTTGTATCCAACTAAAATAGAATTTCATAGATACGAACATGAAGATCAAGCGAGATAGCAAATCACACAGGATTTTTTTGCTTTAAACCGATAGGAAATTGTGTGTTCATGCCTACGTATATACATGAACGTTATTGCCTCTATATATGTGTGATAGAGAGAGAGAGAGAGAGAGAGAGACAAAGAGAAAATGAGCAAGATAAAGGGAGAAAGAGAGATACGGAGACAAAGAAAGAGAGAGAGCAAGAGAGAGCAGAAAGAGAAATGTACTTTTTGATGTCTTTGGAAAAGAAATAATGTTGGTTCTACGAATTGGCAACATTGATCTATAGCGATCAATGCAAGATTTAGAAAAAAGAGAACGGTCTGTATCGCTCAATGCACACTTTTGGATCAGAGTACATAAATCTGTCCACTGCTTTGCTTCCCCCGTTTTTCTCTTAACTCACGAGAATAAATATACATTCAAAGGAAGTTCAACATGGAACATTTATTTTCGTTTTCTTATATAGGAGAAGTTTTGTTGGTAATTATGGATATCTCCTACGCGTTTTACTGCATCCTTGTTTTAGTAATCCACTCTCCGATAATTCAGCCTCTGTGAATAACCAGAAGATATAATACTTCCTTTCATAATTTAGCCTTCAGAGGTCATTTAAATATATATATATATATATATATATATATATAGAGAGAGAGAG
>JAGDQP010014906.1:0-44004 GCA_022664845.1 Lepisma saccharinum | reverse complement strand
CAGGGAAGGGAACAAGCCGGATTTCGTCGTGGATTTAGCACAATGGACCACATACAAACATTGAATGAAGTTATGGAAAGGACTAATGAATATGAACTTCCATTATGTTTGGGATTCATAGATTTTGAAAAGGCTTTCGATTCGGTCTCCTTGTCAGCAGTACTTAAATCACTTGAACATCAAGGCATCGAAAGTGCATACATCAAGTTACTGCGAAACATTTACTCGACTGCCACTTCTGTCATTAGGCTGCATCAAGACAGTGAAAAATTTAAAGTTGGAAAAGGGGTAAGGCAAGGAGATTCAATTTCTCCGAAACTGTTTTGTGCGGTCCTGGAGAGAGTGTTCCAGAATTTAAACTGGGATGAAGTTGGAATTAAAATTAATGGCGAATATCTTCATCATTTACGGTTCGCTGATGATATAGTCCTGTTTGCTTCAAGTGCAGAAGAACTACAAACCAGAATGGAAGAACTGAGTAACGAGAGTTCGAAAATAGGCCTTAAAATGAACTTAAGTAAAACAAAAGTAATGTACAACCAACATGCTGCAAAGAAGGAAGTGAAGATTAACGGAGAGACAATAGGCATAGTTGATGAGTATGTTTACCTAGGCCAGCTTAAAACATCGAATGCAAAGTTGACTGATGAAATAAATAGAAGATGTAAAATGGCGTGGAGTTCTTTTGGAAGACTACACTTTATTTTCAAAAGCAAACTTCCAATGTGTCTGAAGCGTAAAGTTTATAATCAATGTGTCTTACCTGTAATGATGTACGGCTGCGAAACTTGGACATTGAATGCGCAAACGACTCAAAGATTGAGAGTCACACAAAGAGCAATGGAGAGATGCATGCTAGGAATAACCAGGAGGGACAGGAAGACTAATGAATGGATTCGCGCACAAACAAAGGTAGAGGATGTAATCAAGACTGCGAAGAAGATGAAGTGAAGATAGGCCGGTCACATAGCTAGACGAACAGATGGAAGGTGGACGACAAATGTACTACAGTGGATTCCTAGAGAAAAGAAACGACCGAGACGACGTCCAACTGTAAGATGGGTAGATGAAATCAAGCGTTTTTCAGGAGCTACATGGATGAGGATATCAGCAGACCGAGATATGTGGAAAGAAAAGGGGGAGGCCTTCATCCAGCAGTGGATAGAAAACGGCTGAATATGATGTATATATATATATATAAAATCACTGCCATATTCAATTCACTACTGTGTGAGGCCTCTCTCTGGAGGGAGTAGATTGGTTTACCGCTCTCACTGTGATCGCCACTATCTTTTATTCATAGCAGCTCCTTAATTGCATCATGATGCTGGGTGGGCACCGTTTCAGATCCACACGCCTTGGAAAAAATCCTTCGCAGCGCCGGGAATCGAACCCGGAACCCCTCAATCCGTGTGTGTGTGTCTATGGAGTCGATTTAGACCCGGTAACCCGGAGGGCCATACCGAGTTTCTAATTATTTCATTACGTTTGAACAGTGTATCTTTCGTGGGTGACCAGGACCGGAGATGTTACCCCAGAGCACGAAATATACGACTCCGAAATTTCCAGTTAATTATATTTCCCAGATCGGGTCATTCGGGTCAAGGATCGTACCGGGTCACCAAAAGTGGCCCGGTTTCAGCTCTGCTGTTGAGTACTTCTTAGAATCTTCAAATGGTTAAACATTAGGTTAGGAATTAGACTAAATCGAATCGATTTTGTTTTCAGAGACTTCTGGAATAACTCATTGTCAAGCTCTCAAGGAATGGAAGTCTTTAAAATATCCAAAATAGTTTAAATTAGGTAGAAATATTCAAAATAATAAAATGTATCTGCTTATTTTAAATGTTACATACCCTCTAAGATGTCTTCGCGTACCCCCGGTTGAATACCACTGCTCTAGAACACGAGCACCTGTCTTTGAGAACGCGACAGCAGAAAATGAGACGGCATTTGCATAAAAGCACCAGTTTGTTTCCATGTTTTACAGAACGCTCTGTTTATGCTGCCTTCTTGTTGGGTGAAAGAAACGCCGTGCATAAAAAGGGTCTGATAGGGGGTTTAAAAGAAGACGTGTACTCTGATTAAGAGGAAGGTTCAAAAGCGGGATGAATTAAGAAAGCTGAAGTTCCTTTTGAAGGATTTGTCGCTATCGATCGATCAGTAGAGAAAATAAAGACATGATGTTAAATAGATTTTTAAACATGAAAGTCAGCGCACCCTTTCAGTCCCTTTGGCGCGGTCTATGTTCGTTGTTCTGAAATACCTACTGAAATAATGTAATCACATTTCTTTTAATGGCGCTTCTCCATGGCAATAAAATTTCTTTTTAATATTATACGAAATTCATTTCCGAAACATAGTGTTAACATATTTCCTGTCTCTTCAAAATTTTCACACGTAGCCTGATGCTTCTTTAGTTTTATATATACGTAGAGAGGTCTTTTGAACTTTCACACTTGCCTGCATCAGTCATTCCAATTCAATTCAGTCCAATTCAAAACATTCATTTCTGTCTGTTTTCTTTGTACTCCCGGCAGCATTGATCCCTGAAATATACTCTTTGCCCTTTTCTGTGAGCTAATGGTTGTAGAGATCCCTTGGGTCAATTTTACTTCTAATTGAACTCATAAAACGACGAAGAAATACCAGGTCAAATGTCATTTTATTTTCTGTCTTCCTCTGTCATTCTACACGAGTCTGTAACAACGGTCTATAATGATGGTATTACGTACGTTGACTCATCTCGAGCAATGGACTGTTCACAATGCATACGTAATCATGTTATAAGGAGTATCTAGTAAGTAATACGTGCAACGGAACATCGGTTTCCAGGCCCCAGTGGTATTTTATCAGTTCTAATTATAAGTGAATAGTATCTAAGAACCAGTGGGCGATTCTCTGGAAAGTGATCCCGTTTTGATATTTTTTTTAAGCTGAGTTAAATCAATCAAAACATTGTCTTTCATGTAAAAAAAATATTGAAATTAAATTAACTTATCTATTTAAATAACTTAAATTTATAGATAACTTAAACATTAATTTGTCAAACCCTTGAAACAGAAAAGAAAAATCTATATAGGTATCAAGCAATTCTCACATTACTCCTCCCATGTTCGCTTGTCCTGTGCAACACACAAAAGATGAAATTTTTAGGTTAAAAACTAAACAAGTTAATATCCATACCATATGTCCACATACTATAAGAATTTCCCATGGTCACTGACTGACTGACATCATCAAAATTCACAGGCCAAACTACTGAAGCTAGAAACACCAAATTTGGTATGAAGGTGTAGGACCATGAGTAGCTAACGGGAAAAATCCGACATTTTGAGAGTCGCCATCTTGGATCTAAAATGGGCGCCAAACCCATTGTTGTAAAGAATACACAGCCTAAACGGCTGGGGCTACAGAAATGAAATTTGGCACGGAGATACAACATCACTAGTAGGTTACGAAAATATTTTCAAATTTTCTAAAAGTCGCCATCTTGAATCCAAAAATGACGGACCTTAAAAAAATCGATTTTCCACATCGTTTGAGCTAGAAACACCAAATTTGATATGAAGGTGTATGACCAAGAGTAGTTTAGGAAAATATTTAAAAAAAAATGTTGATAAAGTCGCCATCTTGGATCCAAAATGGCCGCTAAACCTGTTGTTGTATAGAATACACTGCCTATACCGCTGGAGTTACTGGAATGAAATTTGGTACGTAGATACACTAACACTTGTAGTCTACGAAAATGTTACATAATGTATCCAAAAACGCCATCTTGGATCCAAAATGGCGGACACAAACATCCATTTTCCACACCGCTTGAGCTAGAGATACGAAATTTGGCATAAAGGTATTATGGCGAGTAGTTTAAGAAAATATTGCAACATTTTGAAAAATTCGTCATCTTGGATTCAAAATGGTAACCCAAAAAACCATTTTCCACACCCTTTGAGCTTGATAAATTAAATTTTACATGAAGGTGTACCATCACAAGTAGGTCACAACAATATAAGAAAACGTTCAAAAAGTCGACACTTTAAATCTAAAATGGCCACCCAAAAACCCAGAAACAAATTTTGTATGAAGGTATATGACCAAGAGTAGGTTACAATAATGGGAAAAAACCTCTTTGGGGGCACATCCCCATGTGGGAGGGTTCAGATGGACATCATGGCGGTGCAGTCCCGCAGATTCTGGTTACGATAAAGGGGGCGCATCCCCCCAAAAAACAAGTTGGGAGTGCAGCCCGGCACGGGGGCCTAGGGGCATAGCCCCCCAGCGAAGCAGAGCGAGTCCACATAATATCTGGTGTAGTAAAAAGTAATCCATTATTTTTGAATGACATTGAAGGCTTGACTTACCATAGTTAGAATGATCCGATTTAGGTCACATATGCGCCGTTTTGTTCGATAACGTGTTGCCATTTGGAAGGTAATATCATGATGCCTCTCTTATAGAAGCCCTTGTCCCTATTGGCAAAAAATTGAGACAGTCGATGTTCACAAGCCTCTCTTGAAGCGAATTTTGCACCAGCAAACGTGTTCGCCATGGACAGGAACAGATGGTAATCACTCGGTGCCAGGTCCGGACTATAAGGTGGATGCATAAGAACCTCCCAACCAAGCTCCCGGAGCTTCTTTCGAGTCACTATCGATGTGTGTGGCCTGGCGTTGTCCTAGTGGAACACAATGCCTCTCCTATTGGCTAAAGCTGGCCGCTTCTGGGCGATTGCTGCCTTCAGACGGTCCAGTTGTTGACAGTATAGTTCAGAGTTAAGGGTTTGGCCGTAGGGGAGCAGCTCATAGTAGATAATTCCCTGCCAATCCCACCAAACACACAGCAAAACCTTCCTGGCCGTCAATCCTGGCTTGGACACCGTTTGCGCCGGCGCACCGCGCTTCGACCACGACCGTTTTCGCGTGACGTTGTCGTAAGTGATCCACTTTTCATCACCAGTCACCAACCGCTTCAGAAATGGGTCGCTTTTGTTGCGATTCAGCAGCGATTCGCAGATGGAAATTCGGTCCATGAGGTTTTTTTGCGTTAACTCGTGTGGCACCCATACATCAAGCTTCTTTGTGTATCCAGCCTTATACAAATGGTTCCACACGGTTTTTTGTGCAATGTTTAGCTCTTGGGCAATCGAAACAGTGCTTACATGACGGTCGGACGCGACAATGTCCATGATTTTATCGACATTTTCGACACGTGGCCTTCCAGTGCGTGGTACATCTTTGACGTAAAAATTACCGGAACGGAATCGACGAAACCAAAATTGCGCGTAATTGGCTGTTACAGTATCAGGACCATAAACACTATTCACATTTGCAGCCGCCTGGCTTGCGTTTTCGCCTTTGTCGAAGAAAAGCTGTAAAATATAGCGTATTTTCTCTTTGCTAGTGTCCATTTTGACGCGCGCTCACACAACACTGAGTCAACTCCTCACAACTATCTGAACAGTGTTTGTAGTACGCAATCTCATCGTTTGAACGCCATCTCGTTGAACCCGATCGGACTTATACAACGCGAGCTACAGATCATTGAAGCCATCTATTGGCAAAATAATGGATTACTTTTTACTAAACCATATACATAGCCCCATAGTCACTGATTGACACTCACTCACACTCACTGACTGATCATCAATATTCCCAGGCCGAACTACTGGAGCTAGAAACACCAAAGTTTGTATGAAGGTATATGATTAAGAATAGGTAAAGAAAAAATCCAACATTTTGAAAAAGTCGCCATCTTGGATCCAAAATGGCCACCAAATCCATTGTATAGAATACACAGCCTAAACGGCTGGAGCTACTGAAGTGAAATTTGGTATGTACATACATAATCACATTTGGGTTACGAAAATAATGCAAAATGCTGAAAAAGTCGCCATCTTGAATCCAAAATTGCGGACGTCAAAAGTCCATTTTCCACACCGGTTGAGCTAGAGATACGAAATTTGGTGTGAAGGTACATGATCGCTTGTAGTTTAGAAAAATATTACAAAATGTTGAAAAAGACACCATCTTTATCCAAAATGGCCGCCAAACCCATTGTTGTATAGAATAAAGAACCTAAACCGCTGGGGCTACTAGAATGAAATTTGGTATGAAGGTACATAATCGCTAGTAGTTAAGAAAGATATTACAAAATGTTGAAAAAGACGCCATCTTTATCCAAAATGACCGCCAAACCCATTGTTGTATAGAATAAAGAGCTTAAACCGCTGGGGCTACTGGAATGAAATTTGGTATGAAGGTACATTATCACTAGCAGGTTACTAAAATATTACACAATGCATCCAAAGACGCCATCTTGGATTCAAAATGGCGGACGTAAAATTCCATTTCCACACCGTTTGAGCTAGAGATACGAAATTTGGCATAAAGGTGCGTTGTGACGAGTAGTTTAGGAAAATATTACAACATTTTGGATAAGTCTCTATCTTGGATTCAAAATGGTAGGCCCGAAACCCATTTTCCACAACGTTTGAGCTAGATAAACGAAATTTTACATGAAGGTGTACCGTCACAAGTAGGTCACGACAATATAAGAAAACGTTCAAAAGGTCGTCAACTTGGATCCAAAATGGCCGCCCAAAAACCCTATTTCCAAACCATTGATGCTGGAGAAACGAAATTTTGTATGAAGGTGTATGACCAAGAGTAGGTTACAATAAATAAGGCAAACCTTCCCTTTGGGGGCGCATCACCCCCGTGGGAGAATGCAGATGGACACCATGGGTGGTGCAGTCGTGCAGAGAGATTCTGGTTCCAAAAATATTACCAAATATCTCCAAAGTCGCCATCTTGGATCCAAAATTGCAGACCCTGAAATTCCTTTTTCCTCACCGTTTGAGCTAGAGATACGAAATCTGGTATGAAGGTACATGGCAAGTAGTAGTTTATTAGTTTAATGTAACTATGAAAATTTGAGTCTGAGTTTACATCTAAACTGCCTCTTTCCCGCCATTTTTAGGCAGCCTGCAGTAAAACAATAATTGAATTACCATATGACATTTATAATCTTTTGAAAGTTAGAAATAAACATATTTCCCACTTGCATGAACTTTATTTCAGCATAGAGTTAGAAGAAATTGAATATTTATTAACATGTCAAATCAAGTTGTAAACTCCTTGTAAATAGGCCTACATTTTTTACAATTGAAAATAAAAACAAAAATTGCAGTTTTCATGCTTTTCATAGTTACATTAAACTAATAAATCAGCATATCGATAAAGGTTCAGTTTTTTTAAAAAATATATTATTGAAAGAATCGTCCAAGAATATTTGTGTCCCGTGCAACACTCGGATCATAGAATGCCTACTGAAATTTTTTAAAAAAAAGTAAGCAATGGATTAACAAAATCCTATTGTAAAATATTATTTGAGGAAAATGTATAGAGAATTTTAACATTAGGTTAACACTTTAAAATATTGTCAGAATTCACAGAAATTATTACAAACATGTGTGACGAGTAAATGTGGCCATTCGTCTGAGTCCTGTGCAACACAATAACTTTGGTACAAATACAGTTAATATTGTTAAATTTATTCACCTAAATATATTTATTCTACTTATGACCATGAATCTTGCATACCACACATAAAAAGCAGACTTTAAAATCATTTTTACTGATTTATAGCCAAAAATATAGACTGAATGTCCTGTGCAACACACCGAAAATAGCCTCAGTACATGCGAATAGTAAAATGAATTAGATCAGTATGGGCGGCACGGAAATGGCTAGATTTGGCCACTTTTTTGGTACTAATATTGCAACTTTTCGCATTTACTTTTGTTTCTTTTAACGGGTTTTCATTCTATGTTTTACTAGCTAATATATCCATCCGTTGGTGCAGAACAAATGAAGGGTAAGAGGAAAAAACGATGAAACTCTATTTTGATCAATTTCGAACACCTAGAACAATTATTGCTCACATTAAAAGAATATGTAATCATTTCAGTGTGTTTTAATGGGACTTGAAACTTCATTTATCATTCTTCTGCCCAATGAGTTCAAATGGAGTTTCATGATTTTTCCCCTGACCCTTCAAATAGATTCCACATGACCTTCAGTGTGCGTGTACATGTAGAGACCAAATATAGTATTCGGTTTTTTTCCTGGTCAGGTGAAAGACCCATAAAAATTATGATGCAAATTGGTTCAAAAGTTTGGTTTTAAGGCCCGTAATCAGACGGAGGGCAAGGGGGACTGAGCCCCCTCTAGCACGATCGTGAGTTGCCTAGCTTCATCATAAGAAAGGCCTCTAGCTGTCAAAATGAAAACATATTTTTCAGATTTTAAAAGCTAACATGTAAATATTGATATTGCTTTAAACACTACATGTGCAATAGCCGTTTCATGCTACAGTTCCTCCATAATTTTCTTATTCTTTCAGTGGTCATGTCTGATTGGGCGCAACTAGCCACTGTTTAGTGTGATATATTTTGCTTCTGCTACAAGGTCCCGTATACGTAAGTAACCTCGGTTTTCTCTCTCTCTCTCTCTCTCTCTCTTTGTGTGTGTGTGTCTTTCTCTATCACACATACACACACATCCAATGCCCCTAAAGTTAACTGAGCCCCGCCTGAGGTTTTGGAGTGGTTACGGACCTGGTTTTGAGGTCCCACAGTGTATAGGGATGGGCATAATTAACTGACGGTTTTAACAGTCCAGAAAGAAACGAACATGTTGCACTAGATTTTTTTTTTATATATATATGGAAGAAATTCTACATTTCTTGGAGTTTAATTCAAACACAAACTGATACACGTCTTGGAGATTAAGTCAAACATAAACTCATACTATCTAAAAATAATGTATTTCATATGGTCACCTTGTAATGCTATATAAAATTGAAGTCTTTCTCTGAAGACACACACGCACCCAAAACGTCCTGTCCAGACGTTCAATTTGTCTGTCGATGCACTGCTTTAAGTTCTATTTGGTTGCTGGTTTTGCCCGGTAAACAGCTTCTTTCAAATGTTCCCAAAGGAAAGAATCAGGAGGGTTAAAGTCTGGAGACGATGGAGGCTAATTCAGATCGCCAAATTGGGAAATCAAGCGCCTCGGAAACAGCTGGTGAAGAGCTGCCATACTCAAATGATCGGTATGTGCTCTCGCGCCGTCTTGTTGAAACCATACATTATACAGCTTAGCGATTTGGGAGAAAAAGAATTAATTGATTATGGCAGTGTAGCGTTCTTCACTCATTGTAACTGACCTTCTATATCTGTTGTTACCTTCAAAGAAATACGGCCCAATAACGGAAGAAGGTGAAACGGGACACCAGTCACTTTTGGGCTATGTAATGGCCTCTGGTAAAGTTCACGGAGATTTTCCCTCCACAAGTACCATTGGATGGCTATAACTGACTGTTTTGATAAACAACTCCATTGCAGCAGCATACTCCCACACCGGCCAACGCTCTAAACTCCTGGGTGGCGCACGTCTCGTTAGTCAGGGCCTGTCAGTGTTATCAACTCCCACTGCCAGAAATATACTGAAAACCGTCAGCAAATTATGCCGATCCTTATTATTTGGTACTTATAGCAAGAAATTTGGTCTCTCCGTGTACGGTGTGTTTTGGGATCTGGTAGTGTACGGGCTTCTTCTGGTAAGGTGCCCGTAGGAAAGGTAAGTCAATCGGATGTGAGGACCTTATGGAATTTGTTAGTTACCCCAAGAGATTTGGCCCATCGATACTTTATTGGGAGGACCTGCGGTTTTCCTTTCGTCTAGTGAATGGCCCATGAAAATTTTGGTGGAGATTGGTCCAACGCAACGGTGTGGTTTGTATATCGGAGGCACACACACAAGTTGACCTTTCGCTTTTATTTATCACTTCCGATGATGTGAATGTAATAATGTTAAGAAAACGTGCACAGCCAAACCCCAAGTCACATGGGATGAGTGACATTGGCCTTGAGTCTGTTCTAATAGTGTGAAGCCCATATTCAAACATTTCGGGTATTATTTCCCGAATGAGTTGCCTGCTATCCTTTGTGTGTTAAGTTGTGGTCCAATGATTCTGTCACTGTGCCTTGAATAGTGTTGCTTTTCACACGAAATAGTATATAACGCTTTAATTGGAAATTGGAAAATCAGGTGAGGAAAGATTGTCGGGGAAACAGGTTGAAAGTAAGGAAAATCTTGTCTTGCCCCTTCTTGTTTTACATGCAGGGGTAGTATGGATGTATGGACGTTGCAGAGATTGTGATGGTGAGAGTAGAGTCCTCTTCAAGGTATCAAAATGGTACGGATTTACCATAGTATTATCTCAGGGCATCACATCTTGTGAGTACGCGTAGTGCTCCTTTCGGTCAACCCTCTTTGTCAGCTTTTCCATTCTTTAATTTCTCGATATATGTGTTTTGACGTTACCAAGAGCAAACCTTGGCCCTAAGTAATGTAAGAATATTCTGTTCACTCAGTAAAACAAACTAAAATTCACCAAAAATACATTTATTTCGAAAACAGACAACTTCGATGACGATATACAACGATAAATATAAAATAGAAACGTATGAACAAATACAATATAATTGACAGACATATTCAATCCACTACTGGATGAGGTCTGTTCCGGAGGGAGGAGTTGGTCTACTGCTCCCACGCTGACCAGGCGTGTTGGGAGAGGAGAGCCGAAGCTATCAACTGTGTTCGCCACAGTCTTTTATTAACAGCAGCTTCTCAATTGTCCTCACGATGCTGGATCAGCACCGCTATGTTGACCCCCTACCGCGAATCGAACCCGGGACCGCTCGCACTGAAGTCGAGTGCGCTGCCGACTAGGCTACGCAGGAGGCTGAAATACAATATATATATATAAATAATATAAATCACAGCCATATTCAATCCACTAGTGGATGAGGCCTCTCCCCGAAATTGGTCTACTGCTCCCACGCTGACCAGACGGGTTGGGAGAGGAGAGCCGAAGCTCTCACTATGATCGCCACTATATTTTATTCACAGCAGCTCCCCAATTGTCCTCACGATGCTGGGTCAACGCCGAAATTTTTGAGCCCCCACCGGGAATCGAACCCGGGACCGCTCGCACTGAATACAAGTAGTCCCTTAACATTCTGGCAATTCGTACTAAGAAGTAAAAAATGATTTTGTTTATGTATGACTAAAAAGAAAAGCGTTAGGGCTCTCTCATATACAATCACTTTACAAATTCTTGAATTGGCGCGCCCCATACTTTTCTTTTCAGTCATGCATAAACAAAATTATTTTTTAGTTTTACTTTTTAGTACCAATTGTTTCAGAAATTCATGTCTTTATAGAAAGTTTTTTATTTTTATTTTCGAGTTATTTCAGTGTTTGGATACTTTTTCTCAAGATAATGTTGTAATGACCCAAATTCTAAAGTGTTCTGCAACCAGTGAAACCCAGGGTAGTATTTATTTTAGGATAAAGAAGTCCATATTTAAAAATATTGAAATATGCTTTTAAAATATATCAATATATAAAAGTAACAATGAAATATTGTATTGCCACCCGACTTACGTCGCTGTGCAAAATTTCATTATGTATGACATCGGGAAATGAATTAAATTAACCTTGCAAAATTTGAGGACACCACGAACCATTGTGAACTAAAGAAAAAAAAATAATAAAAGCTTTTTAAAGACACGCTTTTCTTAAACAATTCGTACTAAAAAGTAAAAAAAAAAATGTTTATGTATGTCTAAAAAGAAAAGCATGGGCGCCCTAATTGAACAATTTATAAAGTGACGACGATATGAGAGCGCGCTCATGCTTTTCTTTTTAGTCATGCATAAACAAAATTATTTATTACTATTTAGTACGAATTGTTTAAGAAAAGCATGTTTTTCAAAAAGCTTTTTTTAATTATTTTTCTTACCCAAATCCTAAAGTTTTCTGCAACCAGTCAGACTCCACAGCGTTGCATGCTAATATTTATAGGTAATATTAAAATATGCTTCTAAAATATAGAAATATATGAAAGTAGCAGTAGAATATTGTAATTGTATTGTCACCTGACTTACGTCGCTGTGCAAAAGTTCATCATTCTATGAGGTCGGGAAATGAGTTAAATTAACGTTGCAAGATTTGAGGACACGATGAACCATTGTGTACGGATGTATTGATACTGAAGAGGCCGATACCGATACTTTTCGACACATTTCCTATATATTATGAGACTTTTTCAAAATAATGAATTTATCAACATTGTAATAATATATGTTAGATATAAGGCCGAAATTTCACATACAAAAATATAAAGCAGAATTTCATATTACGTTAGACACAGAAAATATATATTATCAAATTGAGTGTCTTTTGTACTCCTGGGCACTTCGGAAGATAAATTCGGCTGAGCGTGGGACTGACCAGTGACCACCCACTTCACCTTATGCCATAGGTTGAGAATATGTGGAGTCCCCCATGCGTCGTTCCCGGCGCGTGCGCATTGTACAGGGAACACCGTTACCTTTTCTAATATGGAAGTAAAGACTAAAGGGAAAATACTGACCCATTGACAAAGTGAGCGTAGAGTGGTTCACTTGCAAAGCATTTTGTTCTTAATCGAAACCTCTGACTTGTTTGAGATCCGAAATTCGAATCCCGGGTGTGCCTTCCTGAGTGAAGTTACCTTTGGCTTTCCTTCAGTTACTACCACTTCTTTCTAACATGAGCTACTATTTTGGCATGGACGGACTAAAAATATCATTTGAGTAGTGCAAATCAAAGGCGTACACATGCATAAAGAAATCGATTATTCCATCGATAATCATTTAGACGAATTTTAAGTATAAAGAGACCCATGAAAGATGAGTGTCACTGATGTTAATATTAAACAAATTAAAAATAATTTGGAAAATGTATCGGTGTCCATTTGCCGATACTCCAAAAAGTGACCGATATATCGGTACATCCCTACCATTGTGAACTAAAGAAAAGAATGTAAAGAAAAGGTTAGAGGGATGAGAAGAAAGGAAGCTAGTGTCCAATGAGTTTCTTTTTTCTATGCTTTGTTTTCTCCAGTATGACTCGCAGCAAATTATCTCTCCACTCGCTGACGGTAAACAGCAAATCGTTATACCAGTTATTTCTTAAAATGTTGTTTTTAGCTTTTACTGGCCTAGATCATAGTAAATTCTAATAACGGAGAATATCTCAGATGAACTTCGTACGGAAATCTATGAACAAGTAAGCTTAGGTCTTTATCGCGTAGGAACTTTTCGTGCAATTTTAAGTTTGGTAATCCTGAAGCGAATGGAGTGTCTCGTTTAAATGTGTAATCTTTTTTAGTATTAGGGCGCAGTCAGGGAGTGTTTATTATAATTAACTTGCGATGATATCACGATCACGTCATGCCACTGATGTTTACTCGGGATAATTATTGTAGCAGGACATGAAAACGAATATTTATTGCATTGTTGCATCGCATGGGCACGTTCGCTGTTTCGGATTCAATTCCCTGTATAGTGAGCGAAATGTGAACGTATCCCATAAGCTTGAATAGCAGGACTTGACTGAGTCAGAAAGCAACATTCAACCGTAGAAGGACAGATACAAATTACAGTAAAAGGAATGAGAACACGAAAGCTGAATTATGATAAACCACAATAGTTTGCACTACTTGTGTGCTGTGGTACTCGGTAGGAGTCGAAAGTATCGCACTCATAATTGACACCAGAGCTACCTTTTACCGTTGGCGTGAACTAGAGAGGGTCGCGTGTAAATATATATATATATATATATAAATCTCGGTCCTGTGGGCCTCACCCAACCTGGCCGCCGCCGCAACGCCGTTAGCGTTCCTACCAAGGGTGGAATGGCAAATATTTTCTTGGGTACACGCTGTTCCATAATCTTCCCTAGAAAAATGTTGAATTGATAAAATTCTTATAAAATATGCGTGGTTGCATAACAAACAGGAGTAGAAAATACATTTATAAAACGTTTGCTCCGTTTGCTATCAGTGAGAGCGAATATCATTGCCCGGGTGGATAGCGGTGATTACGTATGTCGTCTTTACTCACACTAAGAGTCTTTTTATTCATGCTCCTTTTGACCTACCTTTACTTTAGAGAATTTATGGAAATCCTCTACTTCTCTTGTAGAGTCCCTTGCGCACCCATTACACATTTTTAGAATATTCTCGTACATTTTGGATAGAGCAAGTTTAAAGCCTTTGAGATACCATGCCACATCAGCTCTGCTGTTTATGATATTGGAAATACGGAGTTCTTAAGTTCATTTTCAGCATTTTCGACAGCTTTTGGCTCCGAAACGCGGCGAAATTTCCACTCCGGCCACCAACTCTTTTCTTCTTAAGAATTTTTTTAATGTCGTTTCTCCAATTTGTCGGTCGAATTCTTTTACACCCTGTATATCTATACACACCCTATACACTTGTGTTTCTACTACGTCTTCGAGTGTAGCTATACTGAACAATAAAGCCTGTTTCGTCTTTGTGTACAGTTTGTGATATTTCTTCAACTGTCTACGGCGGTATTCGAACCCCGAAGAGTGACGGACTACAAATGACGTAGTTACAATTACAAATTGAACCTCAAGACGCTTTCTCTCGAAACGTAGTAACATGAAGACAATGAACAAAGTACAAGTAAATCAATTAAAGACTTGAAGTAAATAAGGCACTAAATGTCATTTTCTATTTTTAATTTTATTTCCATGTAAAACAACACATCTCACCATTTATAAACACCTAAGAGAAGAGCTAAGTAATATTTTTGAATTTTGATTTTTATATAAAAGGTTATAATTGTAACAATATTTATTGTTATTCCTATAAAAATGCTGTTTTCACAAAAATAGCACTTAGTACCTTATTTGCTTCAAGTCTTCAATTGACAAAACCACTGTCACTAACCTGGCGTCAAGAACAACTGTTAGTTTTCTCCATAAAGTGTACACCAACACACAAATACAAAAAGAACACTTTAAGGTGGCAATCTCTACAGAAAATACACATACACAGGGCTCGAAATGGAAATTTTCACGAAACGGGAACGCTTTATATTTTTTAACATGCTACTATCCTTTTTTTTTTTTTCGTCTATGATTACCATATTGACGAGACGGAACAAAAAAGTTCCAGATCTTCACGAACAGGAACGACTTTCCGGTCTGCTCCGGTCCATTTCGAGCCCTGCATATACAATGGCGGACAAAAGTATTGGAACAAAACGACTTTTGCCTTAAACATTGCTACAATTGTGCACGTATTAAATTTAACCATACATAAATTGTAACAAAATAATAATTTTAGCTGGAAAATAAAGCTTAAATGGAATTTATAAGGTTTTATAAAGGAAAACATAATTTTATGACTAGACAAAAGTGTTCGAAAACCGTCAACTCAGGTCACTCAAAACCTTGTGAGAGTCCTTTTTCTCCACGTAACTCTTGAAACTTCCTTAGCATTGAATGAACATGTTTCTTAGCCCATCGTGAACCTATTTAGTCCATTTTTTTGTAAGGATTTTCTTCAGTTCTGTTCCGTTCTGATTTATCTGACCTGTTTTCGGGATCATTTCATCTATCTCCATGAAATATTAATGAGAACTCTGAGATAGGGTATTGACAGTGTGAGGTGTGTTCCGTGCAATCCACTGCGGAACAATTTTTCACTTGGCCTCGGATCATTGTATTGTTGAAAATCAAAATCAAATATCCTAAGCCCAATTTCTCAGCCCTTTCTCAAAATGTTCTTGGAAAATGTGTTTGAATGCAAAAGTGCTTTCTATAAATAAAAGTTTCATACATCATTAGAAATTATAGAACCCCACAAAATTGCATTTACTGCTCCATGTTTGATTGTTCCTATACTGTATTTTGAGGTTTCCATTCTGTAAGTGATGGCAAGGTCAAGTAATAAGCGACAGGGTTCCAAGAAGGAAATCATTCGCGAATAAACAAAATCAGAAAAGAACATTATCAAATGTAAATTTATTTGTATGAAAAGCATTAACTTCTGGAAATTTGTGCTACAATTTATGTTCTGTTAAATTTAATAGATACACAATTGTAGTAACATTTAAAGCAGAAATCTCTTTGTTCCAATACTTTTGTCCGCTACTATATAACAATATAGGACCTAAGTTATGTATAATATTATAATCAAAGTCTTGTAAGTACACTTCATATATTTGCTTATGCGTAAAGACCTTGTGTGAGGCTTACTCTTGAACATTACACAGGTAGGCTGGTTGTTGCTGCGATTTGAGCTAGAATCCGGGTCTCCCAGTTACTGGTTGAGTTGAGCCGCTGTAGTTAGTGGTTAGAATAGGTAACTGGCAAATGGACTACTCGGTTTAGAGTCCCTGCCCCGGCAACAACCAACTTTTCTGTATATTAAAAAAAAAACTTGCATGAGTTTCCAATTACAACAATTGCTGAACAGATTGCTTCTTTTCAGTTTCCATTTATTTTTTTTTACGTGAATCCATAGCATTTTTGTGATTCCGTTTCCAACTTTCAAAGTGTGGCTTTGGATTCCACTGAGACAAAGCTGGACGGTAAATATTCACAGACATTAAATTTGAAATACTTTCCACCAGGAAGCTTGAACGAAGTTTATTTTCGACAATATTCAGCACACTAAATGCTCTTTCGCATTTTGCAATACTGCAAGGAAATGTTTATATACAGCGCTTCAAGAATGTCAAATCTTCTGGAATTGTCGACAAATACTTAACATATTCCAGCATACCACTCGTCCTTTTCACATCCAAGTTTAATCTTTCACAAAGTCGCCTTACTCCCACATAGCAGAGTACGTCCCTGGGACGTCCCATTTAGATCCCATTACCGTCAGAATGGTCATGCTCCCATAGCGATGTCCTAAGGATGTCCGTGGGATAACTCTGTGGGCAATACAAACAGTTCATCCCGTATGGAGGTCCCCTGGATGTCCCCCGGAAAGCCGTGCGGGATTACCTACCTGGAATTTCAACAAATTAAATCGACCTTACTATTATTATTATTTAATTAATTATAACTATACGAAGGATATGCCTTCGTATAGTTATACGAAGGATTAATTATAACTATACGTCCCATGGATGTAAACGGGACTTAAACAGGACGTTCTACGGACGTCCCGATATCCTACCAGGAGATCCGTCAGATATTCCTGGGACGTAATTTTGCTATGTGGGCTTGCTTTCCACCGCGACGAATACTGACCTCTTCAGGTCATGCTTTTGGATCTAGTATCGTAATATTATTTAAGTTCTGATCATTGGTTTCATTTTTATCACCTTCACTTCACATTACCACACAACACATTCAATGAATTGGTTAGCGTTTAAGCTTAACTTTGAAATTGCTTTTAAAGGGAACGTCACTCATTACACTGGTCTTCAACGCGTTTTCGTACATCGGTTCAGGTTCCTCCTTATAGGTTTCTACAGCCCTGATGGTCCATCAAACGAGGTAATCACCATATTATAGAGTTATACCTCTGACTTCCTGTTGGAGAGATATATACGATAGCTCATGTAGTACATCATACATCAACTCCAGATCTGTTACGAGTTCATAACTAGCAATCCTTCCTATCTCCCAAACCGCTTAAATGAGGCTCAGGCTTTACTTGAAATGTGCCTGTAAAGCTGGAACGTTTACCCATACTACACGGACTGTTCTTAAGCTACTCGAAATCTAGCGTATATCCATAATTTGCGCAATACGCAACAGCTGGACTTCAAGTTCTTAACATATATGGGAGAGGTCCAATAAATCGGGTCTATAATGTGCGTAGAGAGTTTCGATGTAACTTTTAGCTGATTTACATCCATAACTTCATTGATGGAATAATTTGCAGCAAGTTCTAACGTATGGTTCAGGTAATGCCAAACAAGTAAAGGCAGATTTAAATCTGTTAGTCGTTTCGGCTACACCATTTGACTTGCTCACCTTAAATAATACTTGCCAAGTTGAGTATGCTACTTTAACTGTCTGTCCCTCTAATTCAATAAGTTTCAAGGTCATAAACAATGGATCTCCGTTGTTAATCGAGGCCCGAATATACACAACAATGGCAGACTTTTTACTGGTAGTTAAAGATTCATCTATCAGCACAGACAACTTAGCAGATGATACAACTAAATAAGTCACAGTACGCGTGCTCATCTCCTCAGCAATCGTCAGTTTTCTAGTGGAAAATTTATCCTATATGTACACCATTGAACTTTCCTGGTTGAATCAATGATTCGTGATCAGTAAATTGTTGGTTATTTTTGGCCAAATAATACACAGTCCCAAAAATTTTTTCATTACATTTCTGCCCTAAGCCTCGTTGATTCGACAGCTAACTTTTCAATATCTTTCTGCTTTTGACTTCCAAATTGACAAATCAATTGAATGACATTTCGAATCAGAATAATTCTTGATCGTATGCCGGAGTAAAGCAAATTGAACACTTCTCTTTGCCCTTGTCTCCAATGCGCTTGCCTTTTAGCACAAAGCAAAGACCTTTGTCTTTTTTTTTCACCTTGTAGTATATTCTTCGTTCTCTAATTTGCAACATTAGATACCGGAATGTGACATATTGGAATTTGTTGGACCCCCCCGGGCAAGGATGACATTTTATTTGGGTTCAACCCATATTCACATGTCATGCTTTGCTTCCTTTCTATCACAGTTCGAAGTTGACGGAACAGGACTTTTCTGACCCCCTGCACCATGCTGAAACAAGGCGTAACTCAAAAACGTGTTTACACTCTACCCTGTTTTAGCTCCTCTTGCATTGGACCGTTTTCGGGTAAGAAACGGAAACAGAAAACGAAAAAGGCCATCCAAGTGGATCTAATCGATTGTTCGTGAATTACTAATGCTGTGCGGTATTTGAGAAGCTTGTTTCCAAAACATTATTCTACTTCTTTTTTTTTTCATATAATATATAATTTCCTGATTCGATTTTGCTGTCAGTTTGAACGAGAATTTACTCTATCCAATTTAAATCAATACTTTAATAGAACATTTTCTTCAAAATCGAATCAAGAACTTGTATATTATATGAAATAAAGAAAAAAAATAAAATAAAAAAGTAAAATGGAATTAGCAAGTGCTGGAAACAAGCTCCTACTTTCTCTTGCAAATTGCAAAAGGTTGACAATTCATGCATAATCGAATAAATCCGTTTGTATCGTCTCTTTCATTCTCTGTTTTCCTATTGGGTTTTAAACAGCTGAGCACACGGCGTGTACCCACCGTTGTTCTAATATTCAAGTAGATACACGCTTCCTTCTAAAATGTTACCCTCCATTCCACCCCTGGTTCCTACACACAAAACTCCGTATCCCCCCGCGGATTTTACTCGCTCTCGCTCGTAAATATAAAACCAGAGCAACCCTATAGGTTTATAATGTCATAGGGTTGGGGTTAGGTTAGGTTAGGTTAGGTAGTGAATTTTATAAAATTTGAAAATGCGTATATGTATAAAAAAATTTTTTTTTCTGAAAAAAAAAAAAAAACATCACGCCCCGCAGGGAACCGAAATCAGGTCACGAAATTTGATAAACCAACAGCAAATGGTGAATTCATTCACTATTCCTGTCCCTAGTGCTTTTTGCGGCTTGGTGTGCAGAATGCCCCAGTTTGAATTCATCAAGAAAAATCACTCGCATTTGTGTGTTCTTCGTGGTACATTTTGATAGGACCCTGTTCAACAACACACTGTCTCTTGACTGTCTGGGTATCCCAGCCTGTTTGCTGGACGTATACAGAGTTTGTGACGTTAGATGCGTAGCCTCAGTCGATCCCTGTGCACAGTGGTCCAGAACAACTCAAAACCTGGCCAAAATCCAAAAACTCAAAGTCGGCAGAAAGAATTGAGACAAGTGTAGTATCAAAGAGAAAGTTTTTATCTATTGAGAAAGACATGGGACGGTGAGAAAATCGTGCCCTTAAGTCCGTGACCCCCCACGCAAATTTGCATTGCAATGAAGTTGCTAAAATTCCATTTTGTGAAGGGATTGCCTGTCGAAAGTTTACCATTGTAGTAGAAAGTAGTGCAATATCATACTGCAAGAAAGCAATGTCTTGAAAGCTTCCTGGTAGCTTACAGTGTTCACATAATTAATGAAAAATGGTCTGTGAAGCTGGTTGCGTATTCAATAGGGTGTAATGCCAGTAGGTGATAAACGAAAAGTTTCTTCTATGTGTTTTAGAGTTATAAGTCGCCTGAAACGCTATGAAACTAAGGTTTTGTTTTCAGAACATAGATGAACACTTCCTTTAGTAGAAACCAGAAGCAAATTTTGCTAATTGTTGCTACTTTTTGTTTAAATCAAGAAGTTCGTTACTGTATGTTAGGTAATTTGAATGTAAATTTTGTAGTATTATTGTTAATGCATCAATTTTCTCTACTCTCGTTGCAGATATGTCTTACAAAAGACAAGAAGAGCTCTGTACCAAGTCCTACGGAATGTGAAGGGCAGCAAGGACAGCAAAAGAAAGCGTCTGATGGAATTTCTCCAGAGGGAAACGTCCTCGGCATTGGATGCAAACGCGAAGCAGAAGGTAGCAGAACGTATCAACTTTTGCGAAAGGTGGAGAAATGTAAAAGAATGTATAAAGTTTTCGAGAAGGATAACACACTATGGTTGGATGGTGAAGTTTTTTTTTTTTTGAATACACAGAAGGGTAACAAACCATCAACAGTACCTTCAAGATTAAGAACTACGCCGGCAGACCTCAGATGAGTTTCTCCGGAAGCAGCTCGCACACAAAGCAAAGAAAGACCCAATATTTCGTATCAGCTGGGTGCAGTGCTAGCCTGACTTCACCTTCCAACTATTGTGTTTTATTCTTCTCGAAAACTTTATATATTCTTTTAAAAAATTCTCCATCTTTCGTAAAAGTTGATGATACATTCTGCTACCTGCTGCTTCGCGTTTGCATCCAATGTCAAGGACGTTCCTCTCTGGAGAAATTCCATCAGATGCTTTCTTTTGCTGTCCTTGCTGCCCTTCACATTCCGTAGGACTTGGTACAGAGCTCTTCTTGTCTTTTGTAAGACATATCTGCGTACAGAGCTTTTATAAGTCGTATCTGCAACGAGAGTAGAGAAAATTCATGCATTATTAATAATGTTCCCAAATTTATTCTTGATTTAAACAAAATGTAGCAACAATTAGCAAAATTTGCTTCTGGTTTCCACTAAAGGAAGTGTTCATCTATGTTCTGAAAACAAAACTTTAGTTTCATAGCGTTTCAGGCGACTTATAGCTCTACGAGAAAGTTAAAAACACACAGAATAAACTTTTCGTTTATCACCTACTGGCATTACACCCTATTGAACACACAACCAACTTTACAGCCCATTTTTCATTAATTGTATGAACACTGTAATCTACCAGGAAGCTTTCAAGACATTGCTTTCTTGCAGTATGATATTACACTTCTTTCTACTACAATGGTAAACTTTCGACAGGCAATCCCTTCACAAAATGGAATTTTAACAACTTCATTGCATTGCAAATTTGCGTGGGAGATCACGGACTAAAGGGCCTGATTTTCTCACCGTCCCATGTCTTTCTCAATAGATAAGACCTTTCTCTTTGATACTAGACTTGTCTCGATTCTTTCTGCCGACTTTGATTTTTGGGATTTTGGCTAGGTTTTGATTGACTGTGCTGTGTCGTGTTGCTGAGGTGTGTTTCTTCCCACCAGACGTCAAAGCGGTCATTTCATTCGCACCAACCCAACACTTTTACCAAAACTATCACTATTTTTGCTGTTTCTACTACTATCGATACTACTACTAGCACTTCTGCTAAAACTACTGCCACTACCACAACCACCATTACTGTATTTCTTCTTCTTATTATTTTTCTTCTTCTTCAGCAGCAGATACACGTTCGGAAGAGGTATGGGGAGTCCCTGTTTCGGCAGGAAACTATGCAGTTTGAACACATAGATAATAATGATTGCTGGACGCACGTATAGCTGGTTTTATGTATGTAGCTTTATTTAGGAATTTCACTATCATCTACGGTCTTTAGCCTCCACTCTTTGTATTGCTCTTGACTATCACAACCTCGAGAAAGAAGATTGGGAAAGGTAGCGGCCAGGGTGTTTGTGTGCTATATCTGGATTTGTCTTGTGAAACTGTGGAAAATCTTAGAAGAAAGGTTTGGGTGACCGTGAACAGAATTTGAACACGGTACGTATCTCCTCAGAGTCTATCTCAAGTCTACGATGTTTTCCACTAATCTGCGGGCGATTTTATTGTACGAAATGTTTGTGGCCTGTTTCGAGCAAGTAGCTTGAATAAGACGCACTCTTCTTTGTGTTTGCGTTTTTATGTCACTGTTCTTTAACCGTACTATATTTCAAATGTAACAGTAAATAGTTATGGGTGAGAGAAAATGTTCTCTTTCTCAGTCATTTCAATACATGTCAGCGGCCTCTTTCCCACGAGTTTGAGAAAACAAAATTAGAGCAAGGAGAAACTGTAATTATCTTCTTTTGTTGATGCTAATGTGTCAATGACAAAAGCACACTTTCGTTATTCATTTTACCTTGCAGTTCTCTTTTATAATTGTATGCTCTGGTTAGACTGTGATAAACATTCACTTCTTTTACATTTTAAAAGCATCTTTTTAACACCTTCAGTGAAACAGTTTTTGATCTAACGTGTGTTTTTTTCCTATTCTGTGCGTTCATATGAAAAGGAACCACTTGAAGAGGGTGCTAACTTCCGAAATAATCTAAAAAATATGCACGCTACATTCAGAAAAGCGGAATTCCGCTCTAATTTAGCGAAATATTTCATCTTACAATGCGGAAAGAGGGTTGTCACTCTTTTAGAGCGGATTTTCATCGAAAAATGATGGATTTGTTTCACTTGAAACAATTTAGAGCTGCGATTCCGCTAATAATCGCGAAGGCTCCGGTCCCTTGATAGCATTTTAGCAATGCAAGCATTAGTTTTTATAAAATAGAATGTCTACACTGATAACTGTAGTGTACCAGAAAAGCCACAGTGCTTTTCTATTGTGTTGAATATCATTCCAACGACACCTCAGCCTCATCTATACACCTTCTGTTTTGTAAGATATATTTTGGTTGGCAACACTGATACGGGTTGGCAACACTGATAACGGGATGCCTGGAGACTTCGACCCGCACATTGTTTTTGTATTACCTCAAATAATGTTTATGCCAAGTTTGGCGCAGCTAGGTCTAACTGAGTGGATGCAGTATCAACTGTTGAAAGTTTAATAAATGAGTTGGCAACACTGAACTATTGCACCAATCAATCCTGTTCCGGCTGCTCTGAGCTAGTCTGGCCAAGACCTTTCCAACGACACCTCAGGCACCTCTCTACGCGTTATAGTTCCTGAGATTTAATTTCTGGACACGGACGGACAGGCAGACACCCTGAATAGTTTGTAAGGCCCCTCTTGTTATAGCTTCGCTATCAAGGAACCTAATAAGATGTTATCTATGGTAACTTTTTTCGATGGCAATGCAGTTTATCTATTTTGAGATGAACTTTCAATCGTGGTCCATCGGAAATCTTCACTTTCATATTTTGAAATGCAAACTACTCAATTTGTAACCCTTTTCTCTCTCTCTCTCTCTCTGTTTCGAAGAAATTTAAAATAATGACTTTAGACTGTCTTGATTTTATTATCTGTTAAGTTTCTAAAATCCCAAAAATATCCATGTCTCCTCAGCCGGGATTTGTGCCTTAGGCTATACGCACACCGCGTTTGGAAGTAGTGCTTTGTCTTCTGCAGACCTCCAGGGAACCCGCTGGCGAAAGTAGTTAATTTATTTAAATAAATGAGAATCAAGTACTCAAAGATAACCAAAAAAATGTAACCCACAGTCTCAGATGGCTTCTGCTAGTCATATAATGGAAAACGTTTCAGTTACTATTGCAATATGTTAAGTAGGTTAGAAACAACAGTGGTTTGAAAAAGTGTATGATGTTCGCTCGATGCACCTGGTTCTACTACTATTCTACGGAAACATCTGCACAGCACAAAAAAAGACCCACCCACCCCCAAACTTTGCACAGTGTTTTTCCTAACATATCCACGTATACTTTTATGGAAGGGTATCTCTTATATTACCTACAGTAAAAATTAGTGAAGTTAGGTTTCTTTCTTTTACACTCTTTCCATATATAGGCAACTAGTGTAATTCAGAAGTGCCAGCCCAGTACAGCCTAGTACCTTACAGACTGACAACAGAATGAAGCAGTAGTACACGAATGTGGAATGGTGGTTAGTGGCCACTTTGGAGTACATGATCAACGTGACCGTCATCTTGGATGGAGATCAATTTTTCAAACGGGAAGTGCGCCATGTGACATATTAAGGAACACAAGCATGTTCTCAGAAAGTCATTCCAGGTGTTAGATTTTACCTAGCTGTTACAGTGTTGGAGTTATATTCACTGATAGTTTGCAGTGCATATTATGTTTATTTATTCAGCAGCGTTTTTCTATGCCGTTAACTCCGACATCGTTACAGGTAGTTCAATTGTGGTTTCCTGGAAACATTCTCGTGTTGTTTGATTAGTCACACGACCCACTTGCCGTTTGTAAAATTTGACTTCCACGAATTATACCAAAATGTAGCCCCTACCAACCATTCCACATTTGTTATGCTTAATTTTCTCGTCGGTTTGTGAGCTACCAGGCTATACTGGCACTTTTGACACACCCTGTGTCATAGAACTTTATGGCTAACATATAGACTTTATACACTTGTTGGGTACATGTACAAATTGCTTATTTTCAAAAGGAGGCAGAACACCTCTACTTTTTTGTGTGTGTTTCTAGTATTTTTCATCCTCTTTCCAAAATTATGTCATGTTAGTGATAGTTTTCCTTCTTACATTTTTGTCTTTTTGAAGTTATCTACATACAGAAAGAGTGTGAAAGAAAGAACCTAATTTCAACAATTTTTACTGCAGGTAATATAAGAGATACCCTTCCATAAGAGTATATGTGAATGCCTCATGCTTAGTCGAAACACTGTGGAACGTTTATAGGTCTTCCATTTTTTCGTTCTGGTGCTGTGCAAATGTTTCTGTAGCGTAGTAGTACAACCAGGTGTATCGAGCAAACATTATACACTTTTTCAAACCACTGTCATTTCTTTAACTACTTAACATATTGCAATAATAATTGAAACTTTTCCATTGTATGACTAACAAAAGGCTCACACCAAATTTAAGCTAAAACTGAGACTGTGGATTACATACCCTGGTAGAATTGACATGTAGTGTGACCCTAAAGTCAAATCAGTTGAGACCGGGATCAGGGAAGTGAAGAGATGTGGGAAAGAAGTCGGTCCACATTGGGTGTACTTTAAAGGTAACATTCTGGCATTGGTGTAGTGTAAGAAAAGAAACCCCCAAAGAAATTTCAGACAGAAAAGGCGGCCGCGGAATGCAAACCTGGGACCTTGGATGCCAAGACTACAAACTGAGCTACGATGACTCAATGAACATTTTAGAACATTGCGATTTTTTTTTAAAAACAGACATCAAGGAATACTAAGCCGCCAGTTTTTAAAATTGTGATAGGTCTATGACTATTTTGCAACGCCTATAAAGGAAAGGGAAGTGGAGAGTTGAGCGTAGTGGTTGCAGCAATTACTTACTTTCTCGGTAGTAATTTTCATTTAATATGGACACTCTCTCTTTTATCGTCATTCAACAAGATTTATTGTTGTCGATACTCAGCTTGGCGTAGCCTCTTATTCAGAAGGTAGAAGGAAACTCGTATGTGTAATAGCTCTTTTTAACGATTTGAAGAGAACGTAACATTAAATAGCTAGCGTGAAACGTTCCTATTCTGCAGAACACTTTAATTCAAGCGAGGTGTTTTATGAGTGAGCACAAGAAAAATCTATTTTACCGCAACATAATATTATTATTGTACTGTTAATTGTTGTTGCATAGAACTAAATTATGCGTGCTAAAATGAGAGTAATAGAATGGGATGTGGAAGCAAAAGCAAAGTTTCTAGCGTTCGATATAGTAACAGATTTTTCTTTATTTCTTGTTCAATAGTCCACGGAAACTTTGTGTGCCTAATGTTCTTTTGCTCATGATACAATTAAATTAACCTAGAAGTCAGAACTTCTTGCATACAGGCCTAAATTCTGATTTAAAAATCCAAATAAAAAAGTGTGTATGAGTTTCATTTGGGAAGAAACTATTGAATATATATCTCATTGACTTGACTTTGAATAGGCAATCGCAGTTTCTAGGTGCAAGCGTACCCTTTTCTAGCCCACTTCTCCAAGCGTTCCCTTACCTTTTCTAACGCACTTCGAACACTGCTTGTGTTTACATAAAACTTGTCAAATTTCTTATCGTTATTTCGTGTTAAACAAAAATATTTAAATCTACACTAATATACTGTGCTTGCTACTAAAAATGCAACATCAAGAAGGAAAGAAGATAGCAACTCCAAATTTGACGGTAGATACCGTAAGGTAACACTAGCACATTATTAAAGTTGCCGCTTTGTGCAATGCGTGACAACGTGGCGACCGCGAAACAGAACTGCTGAAGGTTTGTAGCATGTGGACCCACCATGAGCGTTCAGAACGGCTACAACACGGTGACACGTAGAGAGGATAATCCCTTGGATATCCTCCTGGAGTATGGCAAGCCATACGTCTTCGACAAGATGCCAAAGCTCATCAGCTGTAGCTCGCTGGTGTGAGAGACGTTGTGCAGTCATGAACCAGACGTGTTCAATTGGCAAGAGATCAGGTGAAAGCGCCGGCCAGGAGCAGGAGAAAATTGTGTCCAGCTAGGAAGGCTAGGACATCACGTGCACATGCGGGCACGCGTTATCCCGCTAGAATGTGGTCCACGCCAGGGTCTGAACTAAACCGAGTTCAACACATTGTCGGTGTACCGTTGGCTGGTCACATGTCTGTCGATGCGTAGGAGACACGAACGGGCACGGAATTCAATGGCACCCCACACCATAACACTATAAACTCAGGCCTCACTAGTGTCACGATATCGCACGATATGGATGCGGTCATCATGATGATGCAGACAGAAGCGAGAGTGGTTTGAAAAGGGCGTGTCCTGCCGTTCGCCTCCATGCGCGAGGGCCGCGGTGGCCCAATTGGTAGAGCGCTCATCTCTGGTGCTAGGGGTCGTAGGAACGATCCCTGCTCATGTCATGTGGGCTTTGTGGTGGACAAATACCGTGTGCGTGAGTTTTCTCGGGGGTTTTCAGTTTCCTCCCAGTTTCTTCATTCCACCAATTCATCCGATCATCATCCATCCGACCTGAGTCAAAGTTACCTAAAGGCCTTAAAACTGAATGCAAATTCTCCATTTTCGACGTTCGTTACACCATTGTAGTTGTACTCGTAGTCGCGCATACCTATACTGTGCAGTCAGGGGAAGCCGCAGCAATAGGTAACGTGCAAATGTGCCCTACTGCCAGACGACGTAGAACTGTTCGTGAGAACACTGGGCACTGTGTAACATCCGCCAGAGCCATAGGCACAAGTTGTCTGTCCTCTCGGCTCGTGGTATGGCGCAATCGTTGGGATCCGGTATGTCGTTGCGTTGTGTAGTGTCTTCGTAGAGCCATCGAGTCCATATGCGCTGCACTGTGGACGCAGTCCGTCCAATACGGGCACCATTGTCGCGGAAGGATAAATCTCACTCACGATATGGCACAATTCTTCTGCCATCAAGGGTGAAAAACCTGCTGGCAGGGCTGCTGCTTTCGACGACGAATCATATTTCGACCATATGTACACACTCACGTCACACCAACAGTTGTCTACCACATCACTGTGGCTCTCTGGCCTGCCTCAGATTGCTGTTCCTAGATGGCATACCCGGCGTCTGATGCGTCACGGAGATGTCGTGCTAATCAGTTTATCCTTCCATATTCTGCAAATGTTGCATTAATCCGATGTACCTTCTTTGTGTTGCATTATAAAAGGAGAGCAGCGTATTTTAGCGAAATGGTAGGGTCTATTAGATACTTAACAAATATCACTGAACAATAAATTTAAATAGTCTGTCTTATGTAAGCGTTGCTCTTGGTCCCCCTCCCCCACACACACTCCAGTGTCAGCAAAAATAAGCACACCTTGAACCTCATCCGCAAGCATGGATAGGGTGACCAGATTATGGGAAGAGAAAAACAGGACACAAGGTCTTGATATCGGTCATGGGGCCTATAGTTTTTTTAATTTTTTTTTTATTAGTTTAATCATGCAAATAATGATGTGGTAACAGCGCAACTCGGACAAATCTAGGGTCGCGGTGGTTTACTATACAGCACTCACCAGTCATTCATCACTTTTGCTTGGGGTCCTCGGTTCGATCTCAGCTCATGCATGTGGACTTTGTGGTGGATAATCATATGCATTGGCTTTCTCTGAGATTTCCCATTTCCTCCCACTTTCTTCATTCTACTATTTCTCTCATCACCCGTTCGACATGAACCAAAGTTTCCTAAGAGCCTCAAATGTTAAAAAAAAAAAACAAAAAAAAAACACGCATACACAAAAACGGACAAATCTATTTCGCGAAAATTGTATCGCGACATCAGGGATGCAGTTAATTGGAGGGTGATTAGCAAGTGTAACAATGTGTGGACTTAAATTCATACATAGTATTTTCTCTATAGAGCTTAACGTTCGTCAGTTTACAGCTAAGGTTACGGACAGGAAAGGACTATAAGGAAGCGCTACTGTTATTATTTTAGATATTATCCCGGCATTCATCTGGTGAGACTGAGGAAAACAACCTCAGTCGGTATTTTTAACCCAAGATTTTCTGAATGCGAGATAAACGCTCAACTGAGCTACATACATGGTATTGTGATACAGATATTACATCAACAGTGTAACTTCATTAGTGAAAGAAGATTCCTGAGATGTACCTCACACTATTAATATACGAGGTAGAAAATGAATTGAGGTTTTGATGGTGACCACATTCTTTGTTTAGAGACTATATAAGCATTAGCTTTCAACAGAGCGGCCGTAGCTCAGATTGTATAGCGTTGGCTTAGGTCTTGGGTTAATGTCCAGTGACCGACCAGCCTAAGTGACGCTCTCTATGGTTTTCCTCAGTCTCACTAAGCGTAAATGACTTCCTTTACTATCCGTTAAGTCATAGATACCATTGACGGACGTTAATCCCCAAATCATTAATCAAACATGAGGTTTTCCCAAAATTTAGGACGAGATTTTCACCCTGTAGGCACTAGGCAAGTGGTTCTCAACATTTCCTTAAGACTTCAAACTTGGAGACAAACAAAACTTCTGAATTAACAATCGTAAATCTTCAGCTCAGATGAATCAATTGAGATCATAATTACTGAGTCTAAACATGGTATTAAGCTAAAAGCTAATGCAGAATTATATTACTTCGAGTTATATTCTCATTCTACAATACTATTAAACAATGTTATTATTATTATCATAATATACGCTTTATTGATAGTTGATATGCATATTTTTCTATAGATATGATTTGGAAGTAACCAACATTTAAAATTACTGTGGCTTGAATAGACATTACATTCACCCATATAAAGTTAACATGAACAATGTTCATAAAAGCATGTTTATTAATCAAAGACAGTTTCTAGTATAAATGAATAATTGAAATCATTACAGAGATCACAGTTAGGATTGCTAAAATCTATGTAACAAATTACGAACACCTTGCGAAACAAAATATTAGGCAGATAAAATTGGTAGCACAATTAATAAATAATTAAACCATTAACATTGCAGCAGTATTCTAAATTGTATCAGATGTTGAAACAAATTAACAAAATTTGCTAAGAACAGTATTTGTCCTTGTTGTTCCATATTATATTTTAGAAAAATATATAAAATGTATTCCTTTCTATTTATTTACGACTTGTACTAGACCCATATTTTTTATTTGAGTGTATAGCTTGAAATTCTTCTTCTTTTGTAAAATCATTTCCTAAAATTCACTGCACGTCAATTAAAGTTACATTATGTGATTATTAAATGCATCAGAGTTTCAATTTTTAATTGTAATTTTTCAGTTGTCCACAAATTATTCATTATTGAGAAATCCCTTTCTGTGCTGGTAGGCAGAAAGTTAATTCTACGACTGGTAAAATTTTATGCAAAGGAATGAACGTATTTTTTAAAAAAATATTTGAATCAAATCTACTTAAAGTATTGGCAGTGTTCCAGTCTTTACAATTTCATTCTATGTTCTCACATTTGTAATTTCATCAGAAAGAAGAGCAATCATTTATTTGTTTTCCTGTCATTTTGCTTATAAATTTTAAACTATATTGAACAATGTCCCATTCAATAACTGTATTAAGTCTAACCCAATCTAAGATACTAGTTTTAGAGAATGGAGAGAATCACTGCTTAATATACACTATAAATGTCGAAAATAAATAAATAAAAAAAAATGCTTCTTACAATCTGAAGTATATTTTAAACCACTTTCTTCAAAATTATTCAATTTTGAGTGAACTATTAATGGTAAAAATCCACAGCGTTTTGCTATTTAGTAGTTTTTGCTTGAAATCTTCAATTCGTGTCAAACCATCAAGCATAGATACGTTTTGTACTTCTGACCTTTCAACAAGTGGATGAAATCACTAAACACAAGAGAAGACTTTTTATATTCCACCCGTGAAGGAAACCTTAGGATTAATATTTTCGAACCTAAAGCAGAATAATTCGTCGGCAGGCTGACATAACAACGTACCTCATTTCTTATGAAAATTGAGTTACAGATCTACTTTATACAGTTCTGCTAGCCTTCATCATCTGACGCAAGTTACGGCACACTTCCTTGCATTTAACTTTCAAGTATCGGGGAAAAAATCTGTATTAATCATTTGTAAGGTGTTCTGTCAGAAATACTTAAAATCTATTTCTTCTCCTGAAAAGTTAACAAAATGGAAATATGTCATCCAACTGACGAAGTAATGAATCATTGTGGCTACTAACAGAACTAACATTGTAATTTTCAAAAACTAACAGATTAGCAACATTAATTCTGTATCGTGTGAGATATTTGATCTTCAAGGTTAAACTAATGTGAGAATGTCCAACCTGTGTCCATGGAATGGCACTTTTGGCAATATGCGTCACCCTCCGTCCTTTCTCTCTTCCAGAAGGGGACAAAAAATTTTGAAGCTCCGAATTAAAGACGTATTTCTTTCTCGATGTCATCTTCAGACTACATATTACCATTTAAATTCTGATTATTTTCTTCGACTCCCAGCAGTACGATGTTGCGTTGTCTTAGACACTCACGTCACTGTAAACAATATACTAGCTTACTAAGTCTGAATAATCCTGAAATAGCACTGTTGCTATTAATCGATCTGAAGGCAGGAAAACAAAAACGAAAGAATTACTGTTCATTTTCTGTTTGTCAGTATCAGAAACACGAAAGTACGGTATATCAGAAGATGAAAACAGGACATTGTGCGGGACATTTTGAAAGGAAAGGCCATTTCTTAACGCTGTAGATCACCCCCGCCATCTTGGTACGCACCTTCCATTGATTTACACGGGAATTGTTTTACTCATTTTATGTCTCTCGGATGTAGAATATTTAAGTTCTGCTTTCACAAAATTTGTCTTGGTGGTTATTTTGACTCTTGTATAGTTTAGATTTGTGAAGTTTCTCCAAATATATAATTATAATGTATTATTAATAGTTTGCTATATAAATCACAATATGTTAACGGGCAATTATACTGTTCCTGTGTAAAATATTGCATTTCTATAAAGTAGCATGAGTAAAAGAGAGCATGACGATAAACTGGGCGAAAACAGAAGTTAAAACTATACTCCTGAAAAGTATAAGACGAGTAAAACAATTCCCATGTTAATCAATGGAAAGTGCGTACCAAGATGGCGGGGGTGATCTACAGCCTTAATAATATGCAACCTTTCGAATCACGCAGGACAAGCTTCTAGAAAACAGTACTGTCCTGCGAAAATCAGTACGTCTGGTCACCTTAAGCATGGAAGTACATGGTGTCCAAAAAGGCCACTGTGCACTTGTGCAGTGTCTTGTCGAAACCATCCTTGTTGAAGCACACGAAGCATCATTTAGCTGGGGTGTGCATGGTTCCAGGATGTGGGCAAGCCACTAACGCCATCTACCGACAAGTGTAATACCGTATGTCGTATCGTATGGAATGCCACAATGTAAAACTTTCATGTCATAACGAATTTCTTACTCTATACTAATTTTTTGGACATCTATGAGTAATTGTACAGGCCTATCTAGCTTATGGATGTTAGCTGGTCGCACTCCTGTAAGCTTAATGCTAGAACACATTCAGGGTTAACAACAGGATTTTCTTTTAGGGAGTATTAAAAATTAAAAAGGGTACGTTATAGTTTATGTGTATTCCTGGTATTTTCCAGTCGATGTTTTTCTTTTTTTAATTTCTTCATATTTTCAACATGTAATGATACTTCTTTAAAACATAAATTTCATATTTGCCATATCTTTTCTTTAATATTTTCGTAACCTTTTCTTTAAAAAATTCCGTTCTCTAATCCAGTTTGAGTTTTAAATTCTCATATTTTGTTTTTACACTTTTATGTACTCAGTTGAAACACATAATAGTGAAATGTGTTGCTATAAAAGTGGAATTGAAAATATATAAGAAAGTAAACAGGTATATTTTTAAAAGATCTCCCTCTAACTTGAAAAAAAAAAAAAAAAGTGAAAATATGTGTATGGATCTGTAGTTAATAATAAAAAAGGGTGATAGACGTTTCCTGTTGTAGCGACTTCTGTCTGTTGGATTGACAAGTAACAGAATTAGTGATTAATGTGTCAGTAACATAGGGCGTTGCTGAGGTGTGACACCTGCTATAGACAACGACGAAAGTTATAAATCTTAATCTAGTCTTTGTTAAGTTGTAGCGGTCATTGTTCAGTTGAATAGGCTATGAAGAATATCAGCACAGTTTAATTGCTTACCTTGGTTATTTCTGTCAAGAATTTTGGTGCTCTAAAAATATCTTTCAGAAACTGCACGTGGATTTGCGCCAAGGAAACTTTATTTTCTTTTAAAAACTTCAGTAGTGTAAATTGGAGTAGTTCAATCAAAGTGGAGAAACGAATATCTTCCAGATATTGCAGATGTAGACACCTTGTTCACCGGAAAATGCCAAAGATAATATAAGAATGCATATTCATGATGGTGTATCATTGTTACCATCCTTTACCGAGTAATTATTTCTGGTATAACGTAAATTAATAACTTCAAAAAGATGTCGAGGAAACATCTAAAGTCCAGCCCATTGGAAATAGCCTTTTTTTTTATATGAAACCGTGTAGATAACATGATCATTATACAGGGTGTTGCAAAACAACACCGGTAAACCTACCTCACGAGATCCCTAACATGAAATTAAGAAGAAGAAAGTATATCGAGGGTGCACAAATGCATTGTTTCGGCGCTAGAGGGTGCTGAAAGCGTTGGAAAATAGACTCTAGAGCTATATATTTCCAATACCATTAACAGTAGCACTGAGGTGGCATGGTACCCTCAAAAACTTCAAACTAGGTCTATCAAAAAAATGCATATTTCAAAATTGTGCAATGGATGCGCAAGGGATTTCCTGGTATTTTCTGGAGTTAAAAACGGGATGAAATAAGCACGAAAAACGACTTTTCTTATGAGGAGATATGTTTAACGTAATCAGTGTTATCCATCCGCGCAATTACAGTCTTTTTACTGCTTGAGAATACACCAAACATTAGTTCAAATTTATGGACGTTGCACCTGTTTATTATGCAACCATGCATCACTTTAGAAAATCGTTCCACAAAGGAAAACCGGTAGAGATATCGACTTCTCGCAAAGAAATTATTGTTTCTTGGTGGAAGGCTATGCTCGTTTCGACACATCTTTACTTCAAAGAATTTCTGGGAATCCCCTATTTTCTTTGGGGACCCTTGCACACCCATACAATTTGGGAATATGTATTTCTGAATAGACCAGGTTTGATTTCTTTTATGGTATTTATGGGCTACCTTAGTTCTACTGTTAATGGCAATATCTAAATTTCATTTTTCCATGCTTTCGGCAGCCCATAGCGCCGAAACTACACATTTGTACACCCTCGATGGTCTGTAATTTTTCTTCTTATTTTCATGTCAAGAATGTCACAACACCCTGCCTAAGGCTTGAGCCAAGTTACATAAATAAATTCAAATTATAGATGAATATTGTACAAGAAAGAAAAAAATACTTTGTTCCAAGGTGTTCTATTTATTCAGGTTTTCTGATGCTTTATTATTCTGTTTTCTATGCTTTTACCCAGACAGACAACGATGCTTCAACAAGCTTAATTCATTTGACATTTTACATATTGTAAAAACACACGACAACATATCTCATTTACAAGACAATATACTTAATTGAAAATATTTTAGGCTAACATTTATACGTTTAAATTTTGTGTCACTGTTCATTTCATAGTATTTTATTTAAAATTCATCCAGAAGGAAGGGGATTATATAACCAGATATTTCTAGTTTCTTGACATGCCCTAGCTTTACTCATTTCTAAGGATAGACCTTGATTCTACAGATTGAAACATTTGTAACTATAATTACATAATTGCTTCCATCAATTCTAAAGCAGCACTAGCGTTGAGAGCTAGTGTTGCAGTTTTTTGTCCATTTACTTGAGTACTTAGGGCAATGTGAGTTCATGTTCCCCAATTTGATATTACTTAAATATCAAATATACTCTTATATGTAATGAGTCGTCGTGGCTGAGGCGGTAGCACGAATCGGGCGGCCCGGGTTCAAACTCCGGCCAAGATACTGGAAACTTTTCTCGTAGTGTTCCCATGTCTGGCACTCTGAAGTGCACTCAGCCTTCTATCAAATTAAGTACCAGAGTGTCCTTGTTATTCCTGGGCACCTTGGGAAGGTAAAGGCGGTCGAGTGTGGGGCTGACCACCCCACCTCACTTCGTACCGTAGGTCGAAAATATGTGGATCACTACCTCCACATGGCCCATGCACCGTTCACTGTGCGTGCATATCGCACAGGGCATAGCTTTACCTTTTTTACTCATTACTATTATTTCCAGTGCTCGAGAACATAGATTGGTTTGCTGTTGCTTCTGGTGCGTTGGTAGGTGATATTGTGTTTTTGTGTGTGTTTGAAAGACAAGAGAAAGAGAGGGACAAAGAGAATAGAGAGTAGATAATTAATTTAAAAGAGTCTCTTTCTTACTTCGAAGAGAAATCATTATAGAAAAATGCGAAGCATTTGAGACAGTATTCTTTGTCTTTTGTTGAATGATTTAATGGTTTAACCGTACATGTTTCCTTTGCATGGATTTGTGGCTCACGCTATATGCCAAGAACAAACATATGGCCATTTGTTAATACGAAATTCCAAATTCCTTTTGTGAAATGAAGGGTTTATGGAGTTTACATAAGACACCTCACTTTGGTCAACAAAGAAGACACTTGGATTTTTGAAAGATGGTCTTAATATCGACTACATTATATTTGAAACGTAGGCTTCTCAAGCGTTTGGTGTATATTGCTTTTCAAAAGGAACTTCATGTTATCTTTGACATGTCTTCTTATTTAACATGTAGCAAATGATCTCTTTACTAATGGACATCCTTGTTGTTGGATGAATATTCTCATGCATAATTCGTGAGGACAGTTTAAGCATTACACGCATCGCATTTGTCAGAACGCTTGACAGTGGTCGATCTTCTGGTGGAGGAACCGTAACGTTTGGCTTGGTGGTTCAAGCCGTAAGCCGTCTATTTACAAGGAATATCTTTAAGATAGAATGGCCAATACGATATTTAATTACCGTTATCAGGAGTGAAGTCGATCGTTACTAAATGTTGTGATATTGCACTACATTCATTTCGTGGCTACATGAAACAATGGTAGTATCTTAGTATCATTGGTATAATAGTACCTTAGTATTAGCATAGTTTCACGCAACCACCAGATGGTAAGAGTGGAAATACAGAGCCATTTAGTTGTGATCGACTTCACCGCCGTTCATGGTACGCTATGGAACTGTATAGGGTGCCCCAATAAATGTATACACGAAATACAATGTCTGTTATTTATTATTACTATTTCCATATCTTGCTAACGACTGTGAGATTCCCCTTTTGTTACATTGTAATTGGCTGAGTGTGTTTTGGATTAGAAGCACTAGTTAGAACAGAACCAAAACTCATTAATCTGGCTAGTATAAATGAAGACAGAACATAAATAAAATAAACTTATTCAGTTTTATCCATCATGTGATTTTGTTTTAATTTTTTTTCATTCACTTTTTCTTGACCTTTAAAGAAAACTTTAGAGACAGTGTGAAGGTTCCCTTGGCTAGATTTCCCCGGTGCGTCATTACAAGAATTCTCCCTGTTGGATAGATGTCTTCCGGAGGTCTTTGAAGACAGTTTAATGGTTGTTTACTTACAAGGAGTTGTTCGTATTTCTTGTCTTCTTTCAATTTCTTTGTGCATGCATACGTATTTGACTAGTAGGTTTGGAGAAATTTATGCGTAGTGTGATGTTGCGTGAATTTTTAACAACACGGAAAGTACATTAGTTGCATAAGAGATGTCCAAAGTTGAACTGTCTCACGGATTTGTTTATCTTTTATTTACACAAAGATGTTCATTGTAGTTACAGTTTATGTAACCGCTTCTCTCTAAATGACAGTATTAATATGTCTAATAACATGTTCAAATGTTCTTTACTTGGCGCAGCTTGTTTAAAACAAATCAAACCATTGAACGCAGCAAAGACGAAAACAGTAGTCTTAGAAGATGTGTTGTTACATCTCATTGAGCTAATAATCGTAATAATAATAAATGCATTATTTACTAACGTGCTACGCACAGCATCGTGCCAATATAACACCAAGTTATATAATATATAAGCAAAAAGCGTGTAAAGTTAGGAGCAGATGAATATGCACATATTATTCGATAGGATGGGATATAATTATTTTCAGTAGCGAATTCTCGGGATATACAGGGTAGACAGTGTCTGCCCATATTTTAATAAATAAATTTAATTACTTTTGTATTCACTGCTAATGAGCTTTGATTTGATTTTGACTTTCATTACCAAAATGTAAGCTATTTATTCTCGTATGTAACATACAGGTTATAATGTTAAATATGAAAAAGAAAATATGTAAAACGTGCTATATTCTACAACATTTGAAAGTACTGTAAACGCTTCTATTAGCTCCAAAATGGTTAGTTGCCTTTGTTCCCCTTGTACTCCATAGCGACGCAAAGTAGCACCAGACGACAGAGAGCTTGGGCAGAGATGATTGAGAGATTCGAGCAGGGAGTGAGGCGTCACTGAGACAGTTCTCAATATGTCTTGGTTCAGTAGCTTGGCACGTAACTCACACTCACGGTGTCACGGCCGTATTGGTTATATTCAAGGACTTTAAAGAGCTTTTCTTGCTGTGACACGTTGGTCACACGCTTTGATGGAAGACACGTCTCTTCTCATATAGCACATGCATGTTAAGCTTTCCGCGGGCAGTGAATTAAAATGTTATACGAAAGCGTATTGTTCAACACGGGAACTGAATAGAAATTAAAAATAATAGTAACATTTATAACATTTTTTATCGCTGTAGACATTTTCTTGAGCGCTGGGTTGTCAGAAACGATATTTAATGACATAGAGATTTTTTTTTTCAGAAAAAAAAAAAGTTTGTAGGGAATTTTGTTCCCAAATTCTCCTACTTGTGACTTGTACGTGGATAGCGGATTGATTCTTGCTAAGTGATTTTTGTATTGTGTGTAGTTTTTATTTAACATTGTAATAAAGTTTTTATTTAACATTGTCTATCCCACTTGTTTATGCCACGCTTCGTCACTGGTTATTTTACGTAATAGTTACTGATTAAACGCTTGAGCAGAATACAAGCTTTGTCAGAAACAATATATTTTATGCCTTGTTCGGTACAATTATATAGTAAAGTTCGAATGTTCTATAATACAAGAGCTTAAAATAAGTTTAATAATAATGTATTTCTTTTTTCTTGTAGGTTTTCGTGAGAGTATAGATAGATAGACAATGGCCAAAGGGAAAGTAGACGACAGCCTTCTGAATTCAATTTTCATCGGTGAAGTAAGTATTCGAAAACGTATGAAGCTGCTCTAGAATGGTACAAGTAATTCAAGTTACAATGGTATAAAATAAAAGCTACAACCTTCTTCTAAACTTACCGTAGTGAAATTGTGTCTTTCACGAGCTTGTAGCAGACATATTAATATATTTTGTTGGGTATGTACACGATCAGAATCACCCGACCGTGGAGAGTGATTATGTTCGGGCGTCGGGCCATTCCGAGCGTACAGGTAAAGACATAAATAGAGGATAAAGAGGAGAACTACACACTTTGAAATATCACATACAGAATGTAGTACTAAATCTACAATCTATTATAATATATGACTAACTATAGTACAACGAAATGAATATCAGCAATGACATTTTAACTTACGTGTTTGAAGACTGTTTGGATGTAGAGTGTAGTAGTGTGATATGATGTGTTCCCTAAGACTCGATCTATCTCTCTTGAAAATCACGTTTCCTCTTCGAAAATTTCTTTTTCCAGTTTGCACGTCATAAAAATAGCTTTATCACTAATCTGTGACTTTTACTCGTATTAGTGAATAACTTGTTTATCAAGCCTCTTTCTGTATTTATCCGGGTTTCTAACTCTTGGAAGTTTTTTTTGTAACTTGTTTTTCTTCCGCGAGCTTCTCTTATCTTCTAGACGCTTTTATTATTCCGTTTCCTCATATTTGTAATACAAACAAAATGTTTCATAATGTACAGACATGAACGAAGATGATTTTTCTTATGCTTTGTTTAGATTACTAAGATTGTTTGGATGGTAAGAATCATGGTTGAAGTAACTTACGTTCAGATTACGGAACTTAACTTAGTTTTCGTGCTTGTACTGCCATGTTGTCAGTACCATGGAACTAAGAAAATGGCTACACGGTAGAGGTTTAAATTATAAAATAGTGAACACAAATGAATTGATTGTAGCGTAACATTTTGTAGATTAGTTCTGCCATTATTCTTTTATATTATTGAAGTGACAAGCACCTCTAGGATGCTATATATTTCGATAGAGAAAGAATTAAACTCACGAGGTGAGTCGCGTTTAACGCCTAACTTGCGTTTAGAGTACTAACGTAAGATAACCGTCGTAAGTTGACGTTGGTTAAATATGAAACACGCATTAACAGTAACTTGCGTTTGCATTACTAAAAATGATCTCGGTTAACGTTGACCATGGTTAGATGATAGTATTGTAAACAAGGCATTAGTACTAAGAGTTTATTCCAGTAATTAACATAGGGTGGAAGTAATAATTGAGACTTTATCCGCCCTCTTTTCTTCACATTAAATGCATAATTGTTTTGGGAAGTGCAGTAAGCCATTCTCGATTTAGTATGCATGTCATTCTTAATTTAGTTTTATTACGTATAAAGTATTGCATGGCAGAAGTGTTGTTCACAGTGAACTGTATTAGTGCACAAATTGCATACATTCTTTTGTACGTCGAAAGGTAGTTAGCATAAATGGCTTCTTAATCTTACTAAATGAATATTACATTTGTCCTTTTAAACTACAGAGAGTTAAGACTAGATTGGCGCATGATTTCATTCTTCTTGCACCAGACACGCTTGCATGAGATAATCTTTTTATAACGGTTTTAAAGTGGCCTGGCGCCTTCCATTATATGTGTACATTGTTTGTTTTCTTAGAGATCACCATTTCAGTTTCTATATACTTGTTTAAAGAGCTTATGAGGAAGAAACATTATGTCATGAGATCCTTTTTTCTTGTAATATAATGGAAGGGAAAGAAGACATCATTCTACTTAGTTTCTCTTTGTCAACTTTCAACCTAAACTTGGCTAATCAAACATAATTAGAGAGTGATACAGAATTGTGAATTGAATTATTTATTTATGATTAATACTTGTCCATTTCCCCTTTAGCCTTACCGGGCGATTTATCTTCGTCAATACTGTCAAGTAATAGCATTCGTTTTCTTCAGTTTTCTCATGTCTTTCAATCTGTTCTTTAGTGTATCATATATGCGTAGTCCGCGTCCTAACCAGTTTCTTTTAACTCATCTTGACTTGTACTATACCTCCTAATGCCAGAAGCTGTGGGTTCGATTCCCGTCCAGCCCATACAATTCTCTTTACAGTAACGACTGATGCGTTTTTAGAAGCCACGTTATTCGATTAGGACATTAATATCAAACCAGTTCAGATGAAGAAGAGTATGAACATAGATTTTGGCTGTGTTAGCCTCGGTTTGTTTCCCCCCCTATATCAAAGGCAAATCTTATTCGTGCTGTCCTATCTTCTTCTTTTGCCTTCTTTCTCTATCTTATACATAGTGGAAAACGTCTTATGTAGATAGAAACCATCTACCAATACCAGTTCTATGCTTTAACATAGTTCCTTACTTAACAGCATGCGGAGAGTCAGAAATAAGTACCATGGTTGTTGTCCCACTCACTGGGACGTTCCTTGGAGGGGCCCGACTGGCTTAGTTTTTCTGTTTCTGTGTTAACTTAGTTATAAAGAGAACTCGGCACGCAACTGGGTGACCAGGATCGATTCTCCGTCGCTGTAACAAATAATAATTCTACATTACCGTACGCAATGAACTTCTAAAATGTATCGTGCTACCTCCAACAAAATAGGAAAGACAAATTGCCTTTAAAAGAGTGCGACAGCAAATGGAAAGTCTGCAGCAATGTTGCTGTGGCAAATGTAAAAGTTTGCAGCAAAGTTACAAGTTATAACTTGGTAAATGTGAATCTTGACATGTAATGTTAGTTAGAACTTTCGAAGGTACATTTATCTATACTTCGCCAATTCCTGATGGTGATTTTCCGTAATTAACTTGAAAAATCGAGTCAATTGAGAATATGCTGTAGATGTACAAAGTTTCCGATGTCCGAGTGGGTGGATTCAGAGCTGAAATCGGGTCACTTTTGGTGACCCAGTCCCAAACTTAAATCGCTCTTGATCCGAATGACGTGACTGACTCAGTGATTCGATCTTGATCCAAATGACCAGATTAACTCTGATCCGGTGACTCGATGATCGAATCTTGACTCATTTAGCAACTGACGATTTTGCACTATCCATGAATAATAGATAATGGGAACTTCGTTTACGAGAGGTTTAAGAGATGTTAATGTTTGTATCCTATTTAATACTTCAAACACAAAATTCTTTCAGAATAGCCTTTACGACGGAATGGGTGGGAGTATCCCCAGTAGCACATGTACGTTGGCCATCCATGGGACCCATAACGTCCCACATCGCTAATGCAGAAGCCCGCTTGAGCCCACGTCGATCGATGTGGGATCGACATTGATTATCGGTATCATTAATTTACCTATTTTCTAAAATTATAGTAAGCATTGTGCAAAGAATAAATAGATTTTTTTTACAAAACATTTTGTTCTTAGTGAATAAACTAAAATTTAAAAAAATAGAACACACGTCATGGAACAATATCGATCCATGTCGTTAACCTATATCTATATTGATCAGTGTCGGTCCAAATGGGCAAACTGATGTTTATTCAAGCGATGGTATATCCCTCTGGTGATAAAATATAAAACTGTTGTTCTCAACACGCGGCCAGCCTTAGTGACAAAGAAATTGTTAATCGTTGAAGAGTGGAGAAATGACGTCCTTTCACGGGAAGGGCATAGACAATGTTAAAGTTGATCGTGTTTTTCCCAAGGATTCTTTGATCACTGTAAGTACATAGACAAACCATCAAGGTTTATAGTAATATTTATTATGCTGGTTATCGTACACCGTCAGAACCGGGAGGCATTTTACACTTTTGTTTCGTTTGTACGGGAGAAAGTAGCGTATTTTCTCGAGGCCATGTAGTTCTTAAGAGAGGTTCCCTTTTGTAGGAGGATAAGTTAATGTTATATTTATTTACATTTGTTTTACATCATTTTCTTCAATTGAAGCTGTTTCATTGTAATCATAGCAATTGTAAGTTCAACTTTTTGGCAAAAAATGTAAAAAAAAGAGTTAAAAGCGGAAAAGACGTGAAATGATTACAATGGAACACTATACATTTTAGCTTGAACGCAACATCGAAAATAATATTATTTTACAAACTAGCAGTGGTCGACAAATTTTACAATTCATTAGCACAACGAAGTGATGTAACTTTAGCTACAGAAAAATTGTACATTTTTACATAAGTAGTAACTTTGTTTTACAATTTCTAACGTGTTTATTCTTGGTGGTCCTATATAAAAAGGATATTACTTAAAGAATAGTGAAAAATCAGAATTACATTATGTTCATAATGGCAATGACCGACATTGAGCGATGTCGATACCCTATATTGAGCAGTGTCAGTGATCGATATTGGCCAAGATGTTTGCCATCCAGTATGGGGTATATGCCCATATCGGCCGACTTGGATGTGCTACTTGGGATTTTTGTTCTTTTTGGGAATATGAGACTATTTCCATGCGTTATTAGGCCTACTATTGTTATGATCTTTTCAGGATCGAACTGTAAAACTTTCGAAATGTAAGTTTCAAAAGAAACTGCTAAAATCAAAATTTAATTTTTTACTGTCCCGGGATTCGGTTAATCCGGAAATTCGCTTAATCGCGATTCGGTTAAACGAGACTCTTGTGTACATTAGCGAGTGGTATGCTCCCATGAAATAGACACAAACAAAAGAACATACTATTATCCATAAGTTTCATCGCGTAGGCGAAACTAAATAAAATAACGAAAGTAATGATGGTGAATAAGGCAGAATGATTATCAACATAGCATTACGTCATGGCGCTGTTACTGCAGTGGCAATAATCGAAGTTACAGTGTATTTGCTGGCGCAAACATAATAAATTTTGCAACAAAGTTGCTGTCGCAAATTGTTGTAGGCAATTAATGGTCAATATAAAGCAATTTTTTGCTGAAAAACTTCACTATCTAAGGTGCAAAATCTTGTCGTTGCAAATTTATGTATACAAAAGAATTTCGCTTCTGAAGCAAATTTATCGACTGGGAAATAGCCAGAAGTACTTGCTTAAAGATACAATTAGTGCAAAAAGAATATAAAAATTATGGGAAAGCATGACTTGTCAGTCATCGGCATACTGAACGAAATATGAACACCTGTAAATAGCACTGAGGTCTCATAACGTAAGAGAATTGAAAAAAAAAACAGATAGAGAGTTTTACGAAGATATTCATGAATTATTTTAAGCAAAACAATCTAAAGATTAACACGGACAAAACTGAACTAGTTTATTTTGATCTAGCTGGAAACAAAATCTCTGTCACAGATCATAACACTTGTACTGATAGTAGCGATTCTTGCAAGTTTCTTGGGTTTATATGTAGACAACAAATTTACTTGGAAAAATCATGTTGAACATGTTTGCACAAAATTAACTGCAAAAAATTACTTATTGAGGAGACTTTCTGATGATCTACCTACAGAAATACTTAAATCAATTTATTTTGGAGTGAGTTATCCTTATTTGTCATATGGTCTCTTACTCTGGGGTAGTGCCTGTGGAAGTAATGTAAAAAGAGTTTTTTGTCCTACAGAAAATGGCTATCAGAACAATTGTTAAAGTGAACAGGAAACATTCTTGTAAAGATTTATTTAAACAACATAATATCTTAACATTATATGCAATGTTTGTATATCAGATAATAAATTTAGTAAAAGAGGACAATGAATTCACGGCAAGAAATGAACAAATTCATAATTATTATATCAGAAGTAAAGAAAATATACACAGAGTAAGTAGGAGACTGGAAGCAACAAGGGAAGTCCCTACATTCAGGGTACAATATTTTACAATAAGTTACCTGCGTCAATAAAGAAATTACAAGGTAAACAGTTTAGCAATAC
>JAGDQP010014905.1:18364-43518 GCA_022664845.1 Lepisma saccharinum | reverse complement strand
TCGTCCTGTCCTCCCCCCTTCCACCACCACAACGAGAGATTATAAAACAAATTGTTTCATTCGTTTGTGCTGCGTTTGTGCCGAATTGTTCTGCAGTATCTCGATTTGTTATGCAAACGCTTCCGAGATAATGGCACCTCATTGTAGGAGGTCAGGATGACGTCGTTCTAGCCGCCCGCCCCCCCCCCCCCCCCCCCCCCCCCCCCCCCACACACACACACTTACAACGCAAAGTCGCTCGACATTGAAAACAAACTCAATGTTTTTTTCTGCGTTTGTACTACAACGTTGCCAGCTTTGAATGTTTGTTCTACCAGTACTTCCGACATAAATGAACTTCTTTGCGGACAGGACGACATCGTTCCAGCCTGTCCCACATGTACAACTATGGACAAAAGTTTTGACGCATGTCTTTAAAACATGCCACAAATTTAAACAGATATCACTCCTCTACGAAATTTAAAATTAAGATTAATAACTTACAAAATATCCTTGCGGAAAAAAAACAACTGAAGAACTATACAACTTACGAGAGTGATTTTTGGACTTCGAATTCTTGCCAACAAAACGTTATATCCGTATATATATCACCCTTCATTAGCTAAATATCAGCACAATATTTTCGATAGAAGTACATCATGGTATTGTGCGTACCTCTGGAAGTCAACAAATGAGGGGCTTAGTGGAAAAATGGCATATCCCTCAAAATTTCAAAAATCGTGATACCTAAAGTTTTGGATTAGTCCATCATAATCAATGTTCTGGGAAACTATCATGAATAAAATCCAATACCTAATGTACTACCATATATAAACGAAAAAAAAAATAAGTGTTCAAATTTTTAGTGGAAAAATGACGTATATCCTTTACGTGAGACGTATCCTCCTCGTATTTTACGTAATGAGATATGCGGAAACAGTTCATTGACTACCAACTGGGACTGCATCCAATCATGATTACCAACACATTATGACGGTGTTGGTCAAAACGATTTATCTGACAAGAGAGTCAGACAATGTATATATTCTTCAAATATTTTTTTCCTGGGGTCCTGATTGATAGTAATATCGCAATAAAAAAGACATTTGTGGTCCAGATTCTTAGGCGAGTATGAGTAAGACACAGCAGGAAGACCGAGCAGACGTAGCTCAGTTGGTAGAGCGTTGACTTTGCATTTAGGAGATCCTGGGTTCGGTACCTGTGGCCGATTATCCTGACAAGTTTTTCCAAGACTTTCCTGTCACATCAGGCAAATGCCGGGATAGTCTGTTGTGTTCTACGTGTGATGGCAAAGCTTCCAGAAGAACATAACGGCAGATGCAGCTTAATTGTGTACAGCAACTGTAACACTTCATAAAATGAAAGCAGTGATTAATCTCTATCAACCTGTTTGATATAGACAATCTGTAACAAATCTGATGGCAATTGAGCATATATTTTAGTACGCGGTTAGAAGTTTCTTGCAATGCGATGCCAATTTGAGTGTTATTGAAAGGACAAAACGGAGGGCACAGCCTGCTAACCCACCATCACTGCGAGTGACACTGGTGCAGAGAGCAAGACAAAAAATCACCCTTTTGAGTTAGTGGAGATGAATGTTTTGTCCACTGTACTCCGCCTTCTGTCAATATGTCGTATAAATTCTTGATGAACAATCATCCACATGAGAGAATCTACTTGCATGATATTCGAGAAAGGCAGCCAGGTTTGGTACACGCACTCTGATTGTGAGCCTTGGAGAATTGTTATTTTTTTTACAAACGTGCGCCGCCGACATCCTTGTAGCAAAAGTTTTCGACATTAGTTATCCCGATAAAAGGTCTATGCAGCAAGCGAAACATGAAAACCTCATGAAAATGTTACATTACATTCCACCTGTTGATTTAAGTATCCGTCAGGTACAATAATGAAGAGCAACAATAAGAATCTCCAGTTGTGGAGGATATTGGCTGGCAAGACATTTAGTGACACAAACATTTAGGCTCATTTTGTAACAAAGGAAGTGAGTGGTAACGACACCGATTTGCAGTAAAGTACTCCAAATATCACTTTATTGTTGAATTGATAGTGCAAAAGTTTGCTGCATATCAAAGGATAACTGACTTAAAACACAAAATGTCTTTTTTCTCGAAATATTAAAATTGAGGGATACGCCGTTCTTCCACTAAGCCCCACAAATATGTACGATATTTCAAAATATATACTTATGTAATAAGAAAAGCCAGTTATATACAAGCGTTAAAACGTTTGCCCATAGCTGTACAAATGCTCAAGAGAAACAAATAAATGCTGCAATTGTACACACAGGGAAATTTGTCAAGGCTGGTTAATCAAATTTTAGTTTCTGCTTAAAACCAAGTTTTCGATTTTTTATCAACCTTCGAATTCTGATGTTCAAGTAACATGTTTTAGTTTCTGAGAAAAAGGAAACCAAACGTTAGAAGAAAAACAGAACAAACAAATATTCCAAACTCCTATGTATGAAAAACTGTAATGAAACTCACTTCGTTATTTTTCAATGTACTTCTCATTGACTACAACACACTTTGTCCACTTCGCCTCCATTGATCAAATATCCTCGATAGAAATAAAGGACTTGGCTGTCGAGAACCTCTATTACAGCTTCCTTGACTGAGTTATTGTCGGAAAATTGTAGACCATGCAGAAATTCCTTCAGGTTCCGAAACAGAAAGTAGTCATTGGAAGCCAGATCTGGCTATAGGGTGGATGGTTAAGCTCTATGAAGCCACATTCCTTGAAATCAGCCGGTGACTTGCATGATTTGTATGTGGGCGCATTGTCATACAACCGACAACTTTCCAGGGCGTTTCTGTTTAATAGCCTCGCGTAAAGACATCATCGTGGAAGCATAGGTGTCTCCAGTAATGATTGATTTGTGTGACAGTTTTCGTCATGATTACAGTGTGAGGTCTAGCGTTGTCCATCAATAGAGTTACGGGATAGTGTTTTGATAGTTGTTTCTCCGCAACATCTGCCTGAAGTCGACCCAGTTGTTCGTAACACAGCGTAACATTTATTGTCACATTTCTGGGTAGAAGCTCAAAGTGAATTATTCCTTTTTTGTCCCACAAAATGGACAAAACGTGGATGTAGTTCTTTTATCATACGAGCAGTTCCCTTTCTGCTTGGACTGCTGAGCCACTGTTTCCTGTGTGTGACATTGATGTACAGGCACCATTTTTTGTCACCCGTGACATTTCTGTGCAAAAAGGGTTGATGTTGATCACAAGCAGAGTGGTGAAGACGATACGACCTACCCCGAGTACCCCAAATGACTCTATATGAAAGAATAAAGATTATCACTAATGTGAGGCGTTTATATGTATTTTGACTCTCCGGCTATGGTCGTGATTATAAACCTGTAAGGCAAGATAAGATTAATATGAACTACCCAACCCAGGGGAACATAATAATATGAAATAGATTCTAAAGTGTATTAGTATATATGTTTATGTGGTCCGCCTCCTACTACAGGAGACCGAGGGAAGCGTTTAAAGGACAATGTAAGCAAAGGGGAACACAAGACAACAAAATAAAACAAGAAATAAGGTTCCCCTTAGCACCTTTATTTGAGAACTCCGTCCATTCGGGAGTTCATGAATATCTGAATTTACATATAGTTTGCGCTGTTTATATAGGCATATGACATAGACGTTACAATAAATCTAGACTGTCCTCCATACGAGTTTTGCATAATTTGGTAATTGAATTTCTATATATTTTTAAAAGTCTTTGGTTGTATACATCTAATTATTAATCATGCCTTTGATAGTTACAGGCTATTGCAAAAGTATTTACACAGAATAATAAATTTAGGTATGTCAGAAATTTACATATGTAGAATGCTTCGGCAGTTAATTTCATGTATACATTTAGCATTACTAATTTCAAAGGGTGATTTTATATAAACTATTAGGGGGGTCTCACACAAGAATGTAGGCATCTTGTAGGATGCGAGGTGACGTTACAAAGAGCGAGTTAGGAGCAACAGATGGCTTCACATTTGGCCTTTGTTCTTGTTGCTGAGCATTTAGGAAACTCATGCACCAAGTTTCTGCACCTTTCCCATTGAGGTGTCTGGCAACAGTTCATAGTTCATTTGTGTGGCCAATTCGCGTGTCGTTTGGTGGTGATCCATATGATTCGCATTAAAACAATCCTCATCAAAGTTCGATTTCCGTCCAGACTGTGAGACATCGTTGATGTCGAACTGTCCCTTCTTGAAACGCGGATACCACTTTTAGAGACCTCTCACTAATGGCGTTGTCATCATACACTAGACGAGTGCTTTTCGTGGCCTCCGACGCTGATACGCCTTGATTAAATTCAAACAACATAAAGTACCGGAAATGTTCGTACTTCTGGACTTTATACTACGCGTTGAATCACCTGTAACAAACAAATAATGCATTAATGTCTATGGTTTAACCACTATGAATTAACAAAGGACCAGTGCACACAGAATAACAATAGCAATAAGTAATTCACAAAAGATATTACATCTCTTTTCTTGGCAGACAGAATTTATGTACCAACCCAATATTTACAATATCCTTATTTTTGTTTTCTTGCTTTATCTCTCGTTTTCTTTCATTGTCTTCTTGTTCCGTTTTGTCTCTCTTCTCCCATTTCTCTTTTTCTATGAGAATGTGCGTGTGGAGGTGGATTTTAATAAAACTTTTCAACGATTTCAATAAAACGTACTTCATTACGTGTTTTATTTATTATAATTTTATATTGGTAAATAACACTGACATGCTCGGAATATACTAAATTTGGGAAGGCAGTACGCAATAATCTGGCCCATTTCTTTTCTACTTTACAGATTGAAAGTGATATATTTTATATACCGTATAATTTATAATATCATGAACATCCTGAAAACAATAGCAAAATTTCAAAGCGTGCTTCATACACATTTAAAATGTGGAACGTATGCGTTTAGTAGTGTTCATACGGAACGTGACAGTTTTGATATTGCGAGCTTTCTCACTAATGAATTTTGATACTTTTGGAACTTAAAAATGTTGTTTGCCACTCTTAAAACTGTAATAAACGTCCTATTAATTTTTAATTTATTTACTTTTAAAATCAATTTACATTATTAAGTTTCAATGGCAGTTATACCTTACCGGACCGAACTACTACCTTTAATGATCTCACCCCACTCATCTCCCGCACACACATGCGAATATTTGTCCGGAGTCGTGCATTCGCAGACGATGAATGTATGCCGGGGTTGGGTCCTACACTGATTTTGTCTCAGAATTGTCATATTGCGGTGGAACGTTCCAAATTTTAATCTGACGATCACTTTTGGAAAAGCGAACTAATAAATTTAGAAACCGCCAGTCTGCACAATTGAATTGTAGGCCCAACGTACTATGAGAGTCGGTGTTATCTCACTGTTTCATTTCCGGGAAGATGTGGGTATTGATTTTAGCGCCCTCCTTATTTTCTTTCCTTGTATTTCATCTTTAAGTTTCTAATTAATTCCTGCCTCCTTCCCTCCCTCCCTCTGTATCATCCTCTCTTTTCCTCTTCCTATTCTCTTCACGTAATCTTCCTGCGCCACTTACTGACTTTCGTCACTCTTAGTTTATGTTCGTATGTGGTTACATTTCTCCCTGAATTATCTTTTTCAAATTCTTTCGTCTGATTTTTCTGTCCTTCAATCATGCATATAAAAAATCTGTGAGAAGGTTGTTTCCTGATTATCACTAGACGGGAGCGAAGGGAGAAAGGCCGAGCTCTTTACCTGAAAAAAAAATACAGGATAATAAGACGTAGGTTGGGTTGCATAACTACCGGGCATTGAGATTTTTTTTTTTCAGCGAAGTGTAAACGCAGATCTGGGAATTAATTAACGGAAGTCAATAGCGTATCATTTCGCTCACAAATATCAAATCCCTTACAATAAAATCAAGAGAAGCATGAAAATATTTAGAAAATATTAAATCAGTTAATTAAATTAGGTTAGATTATTATCTATACGCATTCACTGCAAACAGAAGAGTAATCCTCAGTTATCATCAGAAAACAAGAAGTGAACGGTTTAGAAATTCGCTTATTCACATCTTTATCATTTGACAAATGTATGGAGTATCTGAAAAAAGTAATATAAAATGTTTACACTAAATAATCACACTTTAAAGTTTCAGAATCTAACACACAATGTCGTGTACATTTACAGCGTTGTCACTGCTATTAAAATAATGCCATTTGGAGATTTTATCAACCATCTGCTTTCATTTATGAACAAAAATCTTGGTACATATGTTTATGTAAGAGAAGTATGTTGCAGTATGAATGATTAATTATAAATAAGTTCATTTACGATACCCTAAATATGGCCAGAATAAGCCATTAAATTAATAAAAAAAATAGCAGCTAAATTATAAAAGTTGGTTTATAAAAGTGTACCACTGAGTACTGCTAAAATTTCTGCAACATTTTTGTACACAAACACATAGAGAGGTTTGAAAAAGAAATCATCTATCCATTATTGCTTCTTTCAGAAAAATGTACTGGGACATATTTAGTGTCAGTTGTGTATGTAGTATGAATATGGTTAACTTTTTTGTTCTTTGGTTAGTTGGTGTTAGGTTGATTTATATTCGTGTTACCTGCGTCAGATATTCATTCGCTGGTCTTCTTGTTAGAAACTGAAGAAAATAAAACATAACTACTTCCTTTGTCTTTTAATGCCGTACACTTCAGTGAACAAAATTTAGTGGATTTTAGTGAGAATTAATTTTAGTGAATAATTAATTCCCAAGCAATCTTGTAATTCACTACAGAATTACAACTCAATTATGTAGATGTTTCTATTTTACCCAGATGTTAGTGTATTCTGTCTACTGTGCTGTGAAGAGAAACTGCGAAACAATTCAATTATCACTATATCCAACAAAACTGATCATATGTTCTCAGATTCTCTCATAGTTTCTTAGAAATGTAGACTTAATAGGTACTTCTTGATAAAATTACAATGCTCTCAGCAACTATGAATGAAAAATGATTCTGTGTTGAAATATGTGGAAACTGGAGTAAATCTCTATGAAGTGTCCACGGACCGCGGTTTCACGAATGAAGTCTTCTGTCTGCGTCAACCAGACGAAACTTTGCACGAATGGAGGTCACCTTTCAGAGCAATATCAAGTTGCCGTGGTCAGTGGGAACTAACTCCGCCTTATCGATGGAGAGTTCCCACAAGATTCAGGAAACGTCTTGAAAACCGATGGTCTATTACTCCTCTGGGAGTCTGGACGGGCTATTTGTGGAGTTTTAAGTAAGAAATACGATCTATTACAGACGGACTCAGACACTCTTTTAAGCAGGTAGCCCGTTACTTTCTCTTTGGCTCCAGTGTCACTCTCAATCCTATAAACCTTGCGTTGATCGATAACAGAAAGAAGCATTCTCGAAATTCAAGGGATTTTTTTTTCTAATGCTTGAACAGAGAAAAAAGGTTTATTCACGCATGAAGTGAAGTGTGTGAGTATAACTTTTACCGTCTACGAAAGATTGGAAAGAATATAAACTTAAAATTCAATTTCATTCACTGCATCAAATTGTATGTACACAGGACTAAATAAAGTAGTTTAAAAAAAGCCCAATCTTAATTTTTAATATTAAGGGGCTTAACAGCAAACATTTACAAATTAAAAAAATCCAGTCAATCTTTATCTTAGAGCTCATATAAAGTTTTGTGCTATCGAACAGGATATATGGATAGAAAATATGAATATGGGCACAATATTCCAATTTTTAAACAAAGACACATTAATGTTCTTTGTACAAAATAGTTTTGCCGCACATATCTCGTTTTATGCATAAAAGGTTAACTCAATCTCCTTTTCTCTGTATATCTCCTTCTTTTAAATATGATTTTAATAATTTACGCTATTGATAACAAACAGCGATAATTCGTATTCTCTTACAGTTGTCGCTCAGAAAGAAAATGGTGGCATCTGCATTAACGACTAAAAAAAGTGCTTTTCCTCGTAAATCGTAAGCTATGAATCATATCCAAGTCAATATTTCAGTATTTCTAAGTAATTATAAGTGACATATATCATCAGAACATTAGCTCGACTGAGAGTAATTCAAACCAGGTGGACATATTCTAAAAATGGAAAAGCAATTACTGTACTTTTTTATTTTATATAAGTTACATGGAATATCAAAACACCAGGTTCATGATCCTCTGAATTGGATGGCTTGGTCAAATAATCAGCTCTACTTGAAAGTATTTTGAGAAATCAAAGAAAATTTAATTAAAAATTCAGTAATGTTTCCATTATTCTTATTATCTTTTAAAAATAGAAAGATCAGCAAAGAAGAATCCTTCTAATTAAATTTTTTAACCTCTACCCTTCCCTTAGTTAAGTACCGATCTACTATACAATCACATTGCTTTCGTTCAGACAAGCAAAGTTTCATCCAAGATTTTAAGTTAGTCGGTGGTATACGATTTACTCCTGCAACGTTCTTATCAATCAATAAGATTAAGGTTTAACTTACAGCAAATGAAAATAGTTATAAGACTGACGAGTTGATACACATAGTTTGTTTTTTGTTATGGTTAAACTATTCCATTGGCTCTTTTAAAGGAAACTGTCTCCCGTGGGACACGAAAATCAGCATAAAACTTCCACAGTGCATTGATGATGTGTTCAAATGAACACTCCTGTAGTACTGCGTTTCGGAGTTTTGCGGAACACGAGTTAGAGGACTTCAAAGTTTTAGAAAATTTCTTTCTCAACGTCTGAAGGGTAGGCAACACTTCATACATATATGTTGAAGTAGTGCATTTCCCATTCACTTTTATAATAAAAAGTTGCGCTGAAGATAGTTTAAATGTTAGATTAAAGTTATTGATGAAGTTGACGTGTTAATTAATTGTTCTGATCCCTACCAAATCCAAATATATAAAGACAGGGTGACCTAAAAGAAACTTTCCATCCCGCTCATTTCGTAACCAATTGATTTCCAGGAGCAATCCCGATACACGCCCCTTTTAATTTAAGGTAGAATGTGCTATCGTGGTCAAGCATCCCATGCTGTCACATTTTATTGTGGTCTAGTGGCAAAAGGTAAAACTTTCTCAAATGACAACATGGGTCAATTGACAGATCATGCCAATAGTCTTTAGGTTCTATTTACAAAAACGTGATCATTTACTAGTTTCTCTGAAAACTTTGCGGGAAATTGCGTTTGGAACTCTCAAATATTCTAAAGTGAAACTTGGTAGGTAAGGGAATATTTTACACTATTTAACGTTATGAGCGTTCCAACTGCCATCATTAATATAAAACAATTACTGGGAATATCACTATCATAAATTTAAACGTGATATCTCATGTTTTGTGACAAAATAGCACCCAACCTCTGTGGTGAATACGTGAATCCCGCGTATTACAAATCAGCATTGCGCGTTGGGAAGGGGAAGCACATGGGTTCAAACTTAGCTGCCAAACATGGCACCTGAAAATTTCCAGTTTCTTTCAGTTCCATGAGTCGAATGTTAAATTTCACGAGTCTAACATTGAAATTATAATCAGCGCAACCTTTTATATAAAACTGAATGGGAAATGCATAATTTTGCATGAAGTGTTGCCTATCCTTCAGGTGTTGAGAACAATCTTTCGAAAACTTTGAAGTCCTGTAACTCGTGTTCCGCGACACTCCGAAACGTAGTACTACAGGAGTGTTCATTTGAACACATCATCAATGCAATGTGGAAGTTTCATGCTGATTTTCTTGTCCCACTGGAGACAGTTTCCTTGTTAATGAAAAATTTGTAGTACTATTATATTGCCATCAGTGTCAAATATTGAAGATATATATGTTTTTAAAACGCTCCAGTAACTGAAACAAGAGAAAATATCGACAACCGTAAAGAAACACACTGCCTGTAAAGGTATAAAAATAGATCTAAACAATTACGTTCATACAAAAAAAAGTGCTAAAAGCAGTATACCACTTTTTATGGACATCAAAGTTTGTCACGCAATACCTTGCACAAGAAGTATTGACAAGTGGATCACCTATGTTGATGTTGATGGTTTAAATGTCATGTTGTCTTCGGCTACTCTTTCATTCATACTGAATAAAGGTTTTATAATAACTGGTACTTACAGTAGTGCCAACTTCAGGAACAGGAGATTCTTCACCCTCTTCATCCCTCCCCAACTTTTTCAATGTAATAGTCATTCTAAACTATCTCAGTACTGGAAAGTAGACTATAACCTGTATCACCGATGTTTGATCTTGGTATATCATTGTTTGCCCATTCTAATTAAATGAAACTCTTTTTGAATCACATGCATTGATGATTTAACGAAATTCCTTCAGTGAAAATTTCATCCAGCAACAATTCTATAAAGAAAGAGACGTCAACAGTATTGCAGAGGAACTGGTAGAAATGATGCAGGATGCAATATAAATATCGCTGCCAAGGAAAGTTGGAGGGAGGAACTATAACTCCGTACCATACTGTAATCAAGAGCTAGAAAGAATGAAGAGAATAGTAAGTTCTAAAAGAAACAGCTACCAGGCAGCCAGAAACATAGAATTAAGGAGAATGCCTTGATAGATATAGGAATTTCAAAACTATGTATCAAAATAAAATAGAAGAATCTAAGAAAAGGTCCTAGGTAGACTTTCTGCGGAGAAATGTGGTCAAAGATCCACGGGGATTGCCGTATAAGATCTCATCTAAGAAGGTAAAGTCCAATATGCAGCTCACGACAATGATGAAACCAGATGGGACTATGATAAGGACAACAGAAGAATTTTATGCAGTAATTGATGATGAGTTTATTGCCTGATGATTAAGAGGAATATGAAGAGGAAATGCACAGGCAAATAAGAAACTACACAGAGACGTATGAAAAATTAGAGAATGATGAAGATATAGAAGAAATGGTTGTAACCAATGACTAAATAGATGAATATATTAGAAGTCTGAAAAGAGGAAACCATCAGGTCCAGATGGTGTGAACTCAGACATTTTTAAGGAACTCAAGGATTACTGGATTCCGTATCTGTCGAAACTATTTACAGAGTGTTTTAGCCAAAAAAGGTTCTCGTGTAAATGGAAAATAGCGACACTGGTCATACTACTTAAAACTGAAGATAAATACAAAAACAATGTAAAGTCAAATAGGCCGATTTGTTTGCTAAATGTAATTGGTAAACTATTAGAAAAAGTTATGATCTCAAGACTACAAAGGAAAATGGTCAAAACTAACAACAGTATGGACTCCGGGTGGGAAAGAGTACCGAAATGGCTATAAATCGTTACTCACAGTGACTGAAAGTACAGGAGATAGATATAAGTACGCAGTCGGCACCTTCATCGATATAGAAGGTGCATTTGATAACGTTTGGTGGCCGGGATTAATGGAAAATATAAAACAACTCAAAGTACCAAGGTACCTATGGTATATCCTCTGGGATTACTGCAGAGATAGAAAGATAACAGTGAAAATGCCAGAAGAAAAATTGAAAAAACGGCCACCGAGTCCTGCCCACAATGCTCAGAGTCGGGTTCTATTTTGTGGGATATTATATTTGATCCCTATATAAAGAGAATGAACAATCTGATAGGCGCGGAGGAAGCAATTGCTTATGCAGATGGCATTGTGATCGTTGTGGGGGCAAATTCCAGAAGAGAGATTGAAAATAAGATGAAGAAGGTATTCGATGAATTCAAAGTGATATCACATTAACAAAATAAAAATCTCCACAAGTAAGACAACATATATGATTTTCAAGGGAACACTGATGAGAAACCCAACAGTTAAATTTGACAATAGAAATATAGCTAGAACAAGGTCAAATAGCTATTTTGGTGTAACACTGAATAAAGGACTAAAATTTGGTAATCATATAAAATCATTACGCAACAAAAGTACTGGTCTCATTAACAAGTTAATAACTCTGGCTAGCACTAGATACAGGTTACTCATCAAAACAGTGCAACCTTATTACCAAGCTATACTGATAACGATCATGGCATACGCAGCAAGTGCGTGGTGCCACAGATTGGTTGAGAACAAGAAGATGGCTGACACAGTGGATGTGGCACAGAGGAAAACCGGGCACGTTTAGGTCATTGTAAAATGGTCTAGGTATAATTAGGTACTAGATCAAAGTGGGGTTTTCCCAGGCATTCTCTGGAGAGAATGTGTGTGAAAATGAACATGAATAAGACGACTTTCCGTATGAGTACAGATGATAAACGTAATCACTAGAATCTAACCGGTCAATGGCTGTCTCTTTTACTGATAAAAAGTACAACAAACGGTCGTTGAATTGTATGTAATTTACTCCTGTTTGTTATGCAACCACACATTGTCTTTTTTTAATCGTTCCGAAAAGGAAATCTGTTTGAAATAACGACTTGCCGCAAACGAATTATTATTACTTGCTGCAAGTTATACTTATTTAGACCCACCTTTACTTCAGAGAATTCCTGGGAACCCCCTGCTTCCTTTAGGGAATCCCTTGCGAACCCATTGCACAATTTTGTAATATGAATTTTGAATAAAGCAGGTCTGAAGTCTTTGAGGGCACCTTGACCCCACAGTTCATGGTATTGAAAACATAACACTCAAAATTTCATTTTCCCACGCTTTCGGCAGTCTATAGCGCAGAAACGAAGCATTTGTGCACCCTCAATGGTTTATACTTTTTGTCTTATTTTCATGTAAATGATAGGTTTGTCGCTGTTATTTTGCAACATCCTGTATATATATATTGTTCATTACAATATTTAATTTTGTGAGGTTACCATGAATGATTTAGATTTTTAAATAATTGTGTTATCAGCTTATAATCAATCATAACTGAATCTTAACAGTCATGAGATTAATATGTTAATAATGCTTTAGCAGTTCATAGAAAGTGCTCCTGTTTCACTTTCAATACTCAAACTTGTAATGTGTTCTCCTTTCTGTTTTCATTTCTCTTGAGAACTAGTAAATCTGAGAAAGCTTAAAAACTTAAAAAAGAAAAAGAAGTTAAAGAGAAATATACTCTTAAGATACAGAAATAACATTAACCTAAATTAGACAAGTTTTATTTTACAAAATTTTAACTTCCAAAAACAAATTATTGACTTTTCTTCTTCATTGAGAGAAGAAGTCCACACAGAGTAGACAGAGAAAAGGAGATTTAGCCATCCACATCTCAATTCCCGATGAAGCGGGAAAGTCGAACAAGCTATTACGGTGAGAGGTTAAAAGTAACAAACTCCCTTTGGAAACTTGTGGGAAGAGAGAAAAGTTCGAGCCCAGTGGCTGACTCTCTGGCTTCGGCTTGGCTTCCCGAAGGAGAGAGAGGATGGGTGAAAGTAAAGGGAGTGAGGCAGACAGAGGAGGCAATAGATCCAATGATGCCCCATTCCCTTTCACCCGCACGTCCTGCAGACGCGCCGCTGTCTGGCTATGACGTCACCAGACGCGGGTCGACCACTCCGGCATTGCTATGTAGAGTTTTTGGGTCCGAGATTCTGGAAACGACAAGAGCAAACTCTCTAACCCAGAACAATTTCTTCTTTCGTGAAATTATAATGTGTCGGCCGCGTATTCAAATCAGCAGCAATTTCGAGCAACCACCAACCTCAAATACAGCAGATTGTTCCTCCACAAGAGCAGCTACTAGGAGTGAAATGGAGTGCAGGGCTTTTACTAAACCGTTCGTACTTCCTGACGCTGCAATATCGCAGAATAATTCTTGGATCTTGATTCTTGAACATGTTATGTTTTGCTTTACTGAAGAAAGGGTGGGGAATGGAGGCACGTAAATTCTGCATGTATGGCCACATTCTTATTCAGCTTCCCACCACTTCTACAGGAGAAAAATCTATGTAAAGTAATAGTTTGTCATCATCATTTTAATTTTACTTCAGAAGACAAAATAAAATTTGAATTTTGTTCATAGGTTTAGTTTTTTGTTTTATTTTTTATTAGTTTCATTCCTTTTCTTTTTCTGTATTGCAATAACTTAGTAGTCTGCAACTCCTATTGTCATGGAAAATCGATTTCTATGAAATATTTCGCAATTTATAAAAAAAAAACAGCTTATGAGAAGAGAAGATGAACCAAAAAGCACCGCATTTTTGTCATATAACTTGATATCAATATCAATAAAACTATTGGGTGGACATTACCTATACGCCATTAGGTCAACAATAAGACATTTCTTTTGAGATGACTAGTGATGAATTCAGGTATATTTTAGGTTTACGTTAGCTCTTCCTTGACAAAAACAAACATGTATCAGTTGACTCTCAACTTTCATATTTTCGAAATATTGCTTTTCAATGTTTAGGGTTTCACTGATCTCGGAAATTAACACTAAAGAAGAAATAAAATGTGTTTATTCTTTCGTTCAGAGATATATTCTCGAAATGGCGCGGAGCTAACGATACAAAATAGGCTGGTGTATCAGTGGGGAATGTTTATTATATGGAAATTTTGAAAAGGAGCTTCAAAAGGAAGGATTAAACAAGGCCGAATTGATTGGAATATTCATAACCATTTAACGCTTATAAAAATTACTAATAAGCTATTTGAAAACTGAGGAATTTTAATCAATGGAATTGAAAAACATTAACGAGCTTTGTTTGAGCAAATTAATAGTTTACGGATATAACTTTATAGGAAAATTACAAACTTATCATCCCTTAATTTATCTGACACCTCAGTGTTTATTCATAATCATATGCTTTAAATTGCTAATTGACTCTTTGAGACTTCAGAGCAAAAGTGAACGAATCAATATTGATTTCGAGAAATTTACGAAGAAACATGTTATCAATATTGTGGGAGTATTGCAACAACAGAAATGAAAGAGTTAGTAGCAATCGTGAAAGGGTTATCTCAAACGATGAATTTGGTACGTTTAGAAAATATGGAATGAAAGGTAATAGTAACCCATCACTTAACTGTTAAATAAAGAGGGTTGATACAACGGAAACTGTTGGTTATACGGTAGTAACGAGTTTCCAGTAGTAGCTAGTGGTTGTTTTCTTTGAGTTTTGCACTCAAGAATTTTTACAGAATTTTTCGTTTCAGGCGGGAGTATTGATAATTTTCAGGGGGGTGGATGTAAATTGTAGACAATTACGACTATAGATAGGTAAAAATATAACTAGTATTGTCTATAAAAGATTTTGTAGGAAACAGGTGATTGAATAAGTATACACATCTGATCTTTCTCGAGCACTTGATGGAAGATTTGAATGGACATGTCAGATATGTAAACTCACAACCACACAGCCTACTTTGAGACACTCCGTTCTCTGCTGCAGTGTTAATCACAACGTGTGCCTCCAAATACCTTCAAGGGACTTATTACGTCCATATCTCGTCGTCTAGCTAGTGTCATTTGGGCTGAAGATAAGTATTCCCATTAATAGTAGGTGGTCGCATCCAAAAACTTAACATTACGATGCCTAAGAGCTCTCTGCAAAATAATTTGTCAAGTTGGCTTAAAATGTAATTGAGTTTAGATGAACTCCATGATTTCAAAGAGCAATTCTTTAAAAATCATAAGGGAAAAATGAGATGAAAACAGAATGTTTAAAGTCCTCTTCTAAGAGACCTGGAAAACAAATAGCCTACTACATAAGTCAACGGAAATAATCTGCTGCTTCTTCCTGTGAAAACCTTGTTAGTTCGTTCTCTTGCTTCCTTGAAAATTTTTGAAAAGAATATGATTATGATTTTCTTTCTTTAGATATTAATTTCTTTGTGATCTTTATAAAGAATCTGTCAACATATGAACTCACTATTTCGTACTACAGCACTTCTTACTGCACTGCCAGATAGGATGGGTAAAGTCCTATTAACAATACAACAAATAAGGTTCAAACACCACTTATAATACTCGTATCTTAGTGTTAGTATTATTGAAATCTTACGATAATATAAACAATGCCAAAAACATCCAGATATATGAATACTTCTAGAACATATCCAGTACCATGCTAAATTAAGAAAATCCTACAAGAATAAGTATTATATCGTTTTTTTAACTAGGTGCTCAAATGCTTTTCTGTTAGATCTTGTAGATTTATAAGGAGACTAGAAGTCATTCTTTTCTCCTAGATCCTCTAAATTGACTCAAAATCACGCGTCAATAAAAATACCTAATCTTAATAAGAAGATAAATTTCCATAATCTTACAAAGCTGTATGTGAAAAGAAACACTAATTTGTTTCTTTCTGTCTCTTGGACAAAACAAAACGATTAAAGTTACGATAAAAATTGATGAGTGTATGAGTTAGCTACGAAATGCAGCAGCTAGCACAAGTTTTTTTTCTTTCTTTCATGTCCAAAGTGGGTCAAATTTGCTCTGTCTATAAACCGATCCTTTTCATTCTACAAAGATTGCATTCAGAGAAACAACTTATTGAATTTCAACAAACATTGTGACATCCAAATTGAGTTCAAAAACATCTTCTTTTCTTTCCCTAAATTGATTTGAAGCAGGGCAAAACAATAAGATCACAGTGGTTTTGCAGATTGCAGAATTAAAAGGAATAAAGCAAAGTTAGTGAACAGATTTTTTTAAAAATGACTATCTATATTACAAATATCAATCTTATTGAATATACTGTTTCATATTTTCTTTTAATTTTTCTTCGAAAGATTTTAAATTATTATTATTATTTTAATATGGTTTGGTCAAATTCACAAACTGCCAGGTTCAAAAATAAAGATGCAAATGTCTTTATATTAGTTCAATTTGATACCTGGTTTTAAGTCCTTTCCTTATTGCCACTTAAAATCTAAAAAAAAAAAGTTATAAATGGAATACTAACAGACCAATTAACATTAAAATAACAATCAGTATTTCTTAAATAAAAGCCTGTGGTATGGGGATGCCCACATCGATATTCTCGTTGTGATTCGAACATGTGTTCAAAAGGCAGAAAAATATACTTACAAGCAATTATATATGCCAACATATTGATAGACTTAAAATCATAGACGTCCTGATTTTGAGGAAAAATTACTTGATTTTTAATAGTCTATCAATAGCCCATGTATTTGTCTCTTTACATGATAAAATTCAATTCAATGCAGAAGCATTTGATTTAGTACTGTAAATAGGGCCATTTCATGTTAAGTGGACAAATTTTGGGAAAGCCCGATGCTTGTCGTATCCACTAGTACGGTATCTAAATTTTGTGTGTATGATTTACAGCACTTGAAATTAAATTAAGTAAAATGTTAACTTAATTTAGCTCCGTGATCTGTTAGGTACAAGAATACTTAGTATCAAAGTAACCCTGAGTTTTGCTAACTGAATAATTTTAACATTCACATAAATAAAAAATGAAATGGCACATCTACTTATTATTAGTATGTAGGGCCATCTTTTGCTTTAGTTACCGCAGCTATTCCCCAGGTATGATGCTGTAAGATGTCGGAAAATATTCTTGAGGCATTGCAAGCTATGTATGCTGAGTGACAACCCACAAAGGTATGATAGTAGACTCCTTTCACGAACATTCCACGCCACATGGTCAAGAGATTGCTTTTTAGTCTTCAGACCTTTGGGACTAATTCACCAATAATTTAGGTTGAATCTAGAGAATGAAGTACCATGAGGTTATCGAAAGTTTTGATTAAGTGAATCTCAAAACAAGGCTTTTTGTCAGGGTTTCTGTAACTGACAGGTATAGTACGGAACTGTAGCGGGCGGTGCTATGGCCCTTTCAGTAACACAAGCCAATACAAAACACTTTGTCCCTGTTCCAATGAAACAAATGTTTCATTCAATTTGAAGTTAGTTGAATCGTGAATAGTGTTACCGTATCACCCGGTTACTCCGAGGAGAGCCACCTGATTGTCAGTACTTGTTTTCCTTCCCCGGTCAAAATTTAACAAATAATTAATTTCAGTCGATTTCTTCCTGTAGCATTTCACGCACTCGTCTGTGGCATTTTTCATTATTTCCCCATTAGAATTTCCCGTTTTATACGTAAACTGCAGCTGTGTTGGGAATTTTTCATTCAATAATTTGACTTCCCCGCCAGATGATGGAAGTTAATTGCAAGTTTCGTAAGGAATCAAATGCTTCCATCTACCGATTTCAGTCTAAATAGGAATCACTGCAATGCTGTTTGTGGCACAAAATGGCGAGAACATCCTACACTGTGTTGTGTAATCCTCGTGAATTTGATCTTTTATTTAAAATACCGTACTTTCATTTAAATTTCCCTCTCTTTTCTTATTTTAAACTATGGTAACCCTAACACTGATCTTAATTAAATCCATGTTTTATGTATTCAAGGTCTTTTTTTAACTTTTTTGAGGTGCCGTACTCACAAATTGAAAAGAATACCTTAGCAGAACATAATATCGATCCAATGCTGGGTTAATATCGTCCAATATCGATCATGGTTGGCCCAGTATTGAGCCGACCTGAGCTGCTTGGGGATAATCGTGTGAAAAGAATGGAAACGATATTTTTTACTTCCTTTCCTCTTCGCTGAAAACCAGGACATTATTTTCGAGACACTGGGACGCAGATTTCAATTACGGTACCGTCCTGGGATTTCCAGGATGAATAGTATCCGTAGCATAGAATGCTATTGTGTAGATGAGATCGTAATTTGGATGTAGAGAACTCACTTTGCATAGTAGTACTAACACGTCGTTTTCGAGCCAGACGGGAAGACATCAGATGTATGCCGAAAGACGTTCCGTAAAATTAAAGACCGAGCGTAGAGGGCAGGAGGCCACTTGGTCAAGAGAGGCTAGAAAGTCATTGAGACAACGAGAGACTACTACAGGCAGAGATCAATAGCACGCAATCAGCACGTAACCTGTCGAAGCCTATAAGCAGGCTCTACTGCCGAACCCAGCACCACGCTAGGCACAGAGTCACTCATTGAGGTCCACGTGTGGATGTCAGTTTCTGGACTAGCGAGCCAGCTAGGTACGAGGTTCGAGTCATCGCCATCATTCTCGTTATTGGAGAGATCCCTGGATTTAGTCTCGTCTGGTCCACACACTGGGTGAGTAAGTTCTTACTTGCTATGTCTGACAACGTATGCGTTGCTGAGGGCTATTTGTCAGTCTTCCACGGATCTTTTGTACACATAGGTCTAATTAACCCCCCATTTTGATAGAACCTAGCGTTGCCATTGTTTTGTTGTTTCCTAGTGCTCGTAACCACCTTTAATGTCTGCCTAGCTCCGCAACGTATCCCCCTGGTACTAACCCTCGTCGTTGCAGTTGAAAGTAGGTTTTAGGTTCCACACCAGGCAACTGCCAGGATGGTGCAACCTTTCCGATCTCGGTTTTGGCTGGAGGCACGATTGTAAAAGAAGCCTTCATCGTGGTCTGCAATGCACCGAGGGAAGAAATCTTAAGTTTTGGAGGTTCCTTGTACCGGGTTTCGTTTCAAGGTAATGATCGTCTTTCCACTTTTCACTTCAATGCAATATCATCGACACAGTTTCTAGTGCAGCTGACTGTACCGATAAAAAAACTGTCTGAGTTGTCGGTAATGAATACCTCTTAGCTCCTTTGATAACCTATCAAATAAACCATAACAATGTGAATTCTCAAGTTTTATTTATTTTATTTTTTTTTAATTTTGGTCTGTAAGAAAATTAATCATTACCTTATTAAAATATATGCATTCTTAAAAACAGTATAAAGTTAAATGATGTAATACAATATTTCTCCAACTTTTTGAACGTCGCAGCATTGATAGGAGAAAGTTGGAGCACAGTCCGCACATACAAAATTGTCTGAATCTGTACTTGTTTAGTCCTTTTTAACTTCATCCCCTTTTATGCATACGTTGTATGACGCACAATAAACATTTACTCTGTACACATTTAGTCTGTGGTCTTTAACCTTTGAAACAAGTACAGTAATGAACTTTGCGATACGATAATTAGCGTACAGGGACCGACCAAATAAGAAGCTACACTTTTCTTCAAAATCCACCGATTTTTACAGCTTGAATTGTTTTAGTGTACAATTTATTCTCCAAAAACCGTCAGTTGAGTAAAGGCAAATGGTATCCAGAAATTCAGAATCAAAAATCTGTTCATCCTTTTACATTCTGTATAGAACGGGATAAGACAAATCGTATGTTAAAGACATATTTGCTTAAAACAAGAGTCTCGTAATGACCTCGTAGAAAGGTAATTAGGGTGCGCTTGGCCTCTTGCGAAACACTGACTTATAGTACTTCCCAGATATCTCCCAATGTCTGTTCTACATTTTCTCTTCCAATTTTGATGGTTTCTTTGTTTTCATTTGTTCCAATTACCATTCCTGTTTAAATTGAATCGCTAATTGGAAGAAGGAAATAAACGCCAGAAATACGAAACTCGTGTTTTGGCGTCAAACGTTGTTTACTTAGATACAGAACGTCAGTTTGAAGTAAAAATATTGTTTACGCAATACACAGTTTATTTCTTCCAACTGGCAGTGTGAAACCTATTCATTAAAAAAGTTTTGAGGCTAGAGAACGAGTTACGTATTTATGATATTTATTACCTTCTTCCAACTAACGATTCAATTATTACTGACAATTAAACTGTCATCAGTTATTTCTGATTATTTATTAATTAAGTACATTTACTTCTGACGTTGTGCAGGAATACTTTAGTGTACGCTATCAATTTAGGCATTGTTTACATTATTTGTTTTCCCTCTGTTCCTGACAGACAGATTTCGACATTGCCATAAAATATGGAGATATCTGTAGTTATTTACTCTAAGAAATGCGAGTGTTAATTGTGATATTCAGTTAATTATTAAAGAGGAAATGTTCTAATCCATGTTTTCATTTATTTATTTTTTTCAGACGTATAAGACTACTTTTAAAATAAATCATTTTTTTAACTTTTCGTTGATTTCATATGTTCTTCAGATTTTCTTACTTAGGAATGCTAATGCTGTAGCTACAACGTACGTACTGTCGATGTTAATAGACCAGCTTGCTTTCAGTTATACGTACCCAACATTTATCCCTCTTTCCGCCTTTGTCATGAAGCAAAATCAGTTTAGTCGAACTTTCTCTTTGTGTCAGGCATTAAAGCTCCATACAGCAATAGAAGCAAGTTATATACTCTTGTGTATAGACGCATTGCTCTGTGACTTGTATATAAAGCACGATTTAAGTTTGTGCTTCAATTTATGATTTTACATTCTTAGATTAATTTTCCTTCTTTTTTTTCTTCTTCTTTATTTGTTGGCAGCTAATATTACTCAGATTCAAGTACAGCAACGTTAGTTATACAGAATTTGTTGTTGTTGGGTTTCCAAGATACGAGCAATTCCGTACAAGAGCAATGCAATACAATTATTTATACTGTCTAGACACAAAGCAACTTCTGTTTTATGGTTACTTTAGCCACATAACTACAAGCTACCTCCCCATTTAACTATTGCAAATTACTTTCCAATTCTGAAAATTAACTTGTAATTCATTAAGAGATTATGAATAAAAATCTTTAATAATAATAATAGCTTACAATTGAAGTGTCAGGGGGAGGGTGATAAAATTCCATCTGGACTCATTTTGCAGTATCCGTCCAAATGCACGGGAGTTGCATCATTCTTTCTTCTTAGGCGGTATCTTCAAATGCATTTTTCGGTTCATTCTCATTGTTCTTTTCTCTTCACAGTCCACCATTGTAGTACACCTTGTGAACTAACAGATAACACTTTTAGCTGGAAATCTACCAAGAATGGAGTTCCATCGTTTTTTCTCCTGGTCCTTCAATTTACGAAACATACATTTTACTTTCTGGGTCGTTGTACACTTTGCATTAAAGAAAAAATGCTACTCTGAACGCAGTGCAGTTAGTCAACCCAAATTACATCAACTTATCGTAAAATCATGTCTGATAAAGATACCCTCTATTTCTTCTCCATCTTTCCCACGCAACAAAAATCAGCAAATAACGTTTTTATATATGTTTCTAAATATGCATGAATTATCATGACATGAATGAGAGAAAAGCCGGACGAAACAGCATGCTAAAAGATGATGAAGGGAGAAATCTTAAGAGAACCAGAGTGACGGATATCAATACGACAAGAGATGGAAAAGCAAAATTACAGACAGAGAAAAGGTAGAGGAAAGGAGAGAAATAAAGAGAGAGAAAGAGACAAGAAAGGTCGAAATTTGACGGAGGAGAACGTAACAAAGTATATAAGAGGGATCAAATGAAAGTTAATATGTTCCTGGAAATTGAACAGTGAGAAACCGGCGACCTTGTGCGAACATTTCAAATATGCAAACGATGGTTTCGAAACTCACTAGTTCGCGTCTAAATTTCTATCCAAATGTGATCAACTGGTCGTCAGATTAAAATTTCGTAACTTCCACTGCAACATGATGTTTCTCAATGTTGTTGCCTACATCTTGAACAGTATTCTGCAAGTTTTTAAGTTTAAACAGTATTCCAAATCAATCCCTTTTAATATTATGAGAAAACTCATAATATTAAAATTGTCATGTTGGGTATGAACGCTGCTAAACTTATACGTTCCACATTTCATACGTCAGAAAACATGATATATTAATTATGTTATTGTTTGCAGGATGTGAATGAAGTTATATAAAGTATATAAAAACATAATATTCCAATATGTAAACTGTAATAAAAATGGTCTGCCGATTTTCTGAACTTGATAAAATTCCGAACATGTCAGTGTTAATTTTACCTACAGCGATATAAAGTTCTAATGGTATAGGCCAACAACGTTTTGGTAATATTAATGAAAATATTTCTTCCATATTTATTTTAGAGTGCTCAATTCAAATCTGACCTCTACAATTATCTATCACGTACCATTTTAAAGTTATTTTATTCTTAATTATTCAAAATAAGTAAATTTTAAACTCACTTTTGATGTTTTGGTTTGGAAATCTTGCAAATAGAAGAAAAGAAGACAGCTTTATAATCTTCTTTTATTTGTGATTCAGACTACCAACAGGTTCTCATAAAGTTGCATCAGTGTTGATGAAAATGGTCAAAACTCATTGGTATTCTGATGTCTCCTTTTCCTCGGTAGTTCGTCGGAACGTTTTCTTGACTTATTTTCGCATAAAGTTAGATTTGATTTTAAAACTCTGTAAAAGCAAAGAAGGGAGGTGAGAGATTGAAAAAGCTAAGAGTAAGGTTTTCGAATTTAAGTGACGCTAAGTTTAAACAGAGGCTTTTTTGTTGCCAAGAAATCATAAAAGCTCGGCATATTTCGCATTTACAGCACGGAAATCTTTCTTATATGTGGTAAAATGTTTTGTCGGAAATGGAAAGGAAGGCACACCAGGAGATTCTGATGAAGAATTTTTTTGAAACAAGTATCAGTTGCTGGGATGGACTGACCATACCGGGCTTTCGGGACAATTCCCAGTTGTCTACCACGCCTCTTACTATTATAGCTTTTAAAAAAAAAAGACTCAATCGTTCTCAATTCATTAAAAGAAAAGAAAATGGTGCCTATTAATTATTTTTCCCTCAACAAACACTATCATCATTGTCGTTCAGCTTAAGTTTAAATAACTCTAGTTTCTTTGGAATGGACCAATAAGGCATGAATAGAGTAACTGACTTCAGATCGAAGGAAGGGACGAGACATTTGAAGATTATTAGGCCATAAATAAAATTAAAATTAAAATTGAAGATTATAATCACAGTTGATTTTACTGTTTACACAACAGGCTGGAGTTGCCGTTGCACACAGAAACCAGAAGCTATTAAGATATGTTCGAAATATATAAAATTCAGGAAATCGGTAGACATCAATCTGGTCCATTTTCATTCTTGTTGTGCTATATTTTATATATCCTATATAACTTCATTATCATCCTGAAAACAATAACACAATTAATGTATCGTCTTTTCTGCACGTATGGATGTGGAACGTATGAACTTAGCAGTTTTCGTACCGAACACGACAGTCTTAATATTATGAGTATTCTCACTATTAGGCTCAGATACTGTTTAAACTTGAAATCTTGCATAAAACTATTCGAAATGGAGTTGTATTAATTTTCACTTTCTCAACTATTATACTCACGTAACATTAATAAGCTGGAAAGGTAGGTACGTACAACTAGGCTAGTTTCATCAAGGTGAACTCTGAGCGTCTGAGTTCAATGGCGCCCCCCTTCTCTGGATTTTAAGCAAAGGGCCATGCGCTCACGAGGAATGTCAGCTGGCCAGTATACGAACTGTATCTCAGAAACGTCACGTTGCAGTGGAAGTTACGAAATTTTATTCTGATGACCAGTTGATCACTTTTGGATGGAAATTTAAAAGCGAACTAGTGAGTTTCGAAACCATCGTCTGCATATTTGAAATGTTCGCACAAAATACTATAAGAGTCGCTGATATCTCACTGTTCGATTTCCAGGGATATTTTAAGTTTGATTAAAGCCCCCTAATTCCTCTGTTATGTTTTTCTTAATCAAATTTCTACTTTTTCTTTCTCTCTTTTCTTCCCCCCTCTCTCTCTCTCTCTCTCTCTCTCTCTCTCTCTCTCTCTCTCTCTCTCTCTCTCTCTCTATCCCTCTCTTTCTCCATTCCTCTACCTTTTCTCTCTATGTAATTTTGCTTTTTCACCTCTTGTCGTACTGATATCCGTCACTTTGTTTGTTTTTGTTTAGATTTTTTCTTACATCTTCTTTTAGTATGCTGTTTCTCTCATTCATTCTATGGTAATTAATATATAATTTTTAAAAAAAATACGTGAAAACGTAACTTTGTGAATTTTTTTGCGTGGGAGAGATAGAGAAAAAAGAGAGGGGTATCTTTATCAGACATGATTTTACGATAAGTTGATGTAATTTGGATGCAAAATTGGTATTTGTACACGCTAACGGAGGCATAAAATTAAGAACCCAAACTGGAATACGAACTGCGATGGTCCGAATGAATATATATATATATATATTTATCTTTGCTTTTCAGTGTTTTTTATGTTGGTTTAATTTGTCTTTTTTTTAACGTTTTAGTTCGTTTATATTCTCAAACTCGGGGTGGGGGAGCGCAATGGCCCTCACTGTTTCCCAAATGACCCCTCTGTTTGTCAGTGCCAGTTCTCTCTCTTTTGCTCATGTATTTTGGT
>JAGDQP010014905.1:3312-13364 GCA_022664845.1 Lepisma saccharinum | reverse complement strand
TTTGATGTGTAGATCGAATTATTATTTAAGTTGTGGGATCACATGATTATAAGAGTTTTACTTCCATAATGTTTAGTTTGTCTGTGACATCATGAAGAATGTCATCAGTTAGTTGGTTGAGTTCTTGTGGAGTTTTGTTACGGACAACAAGACTCGTAGCTGTTTTATTATTATTATTATTATTAGATATTTCGATAAGAACTTATTTACTGAGTCTGTTCCTTTTACTAGCCTGCTTCAGTGTCTGCGGATGTAAGATTTCTGCCTCTAGCGGACTTGAATCCGGATTATTTAGTGGTCCACCTCAAGATGCTGAGCTCAGTATGATATGTCCGCAATATAGAAGGCTGGTTTAATCGGCTATTTATTCATATCTTGTTATTGGGAATGTTTGTCACATTGCCAATCGCATTTCTACCAACGAATTATTTTTTTTCTGTTCTAAAAAGACTGAAAAACTACCTTCGGGCATGAATTTGCAATGATCGACTGCCTGGTTGATGATTTCGCTGTGGAGCGGAAAGACTTAAGAAATTTTCTATTGACGATATTGTTAATGATTGCTAAATTAAAGTCAAGGCATTACCCTTTGATACATTACAGCTTTTTTATCTGCTCTAAATAACACTTTACAAAAAGTTAACAATTAAAATTTCCTCATTTTTTTATGTCAGATATGAGTGTGACTTTTTTTTTTAGATATATTAACAGCAAAGATGCATGTGAATTACGTATATGCAAAGTATAAAGTAAAAAATTCATTTGGAAATAGGTGGGATGCGCCAAGCGATATATTATATAAGGTCTTTCCTAAATGATCTTGCCTCTTCCCCTCTCGTCAAGCAAAAACTGAAATGGTGACAATTCTGGTTGACAAACATGAAAGTGATCGCTTTAAGGGCCTAAACCTATGAGCCTCAAGATAAACGAGAAGGGAGAAAACAGGAAATGTAAACAACTAAATTTATTAATTGAAGGGTGATAGTACAGAATTCAGAGAAGGTATGCAAAGTATCGGAGATAGTAATAGAGAACGTCAATTCGAAAAAGGAAAATGGCGATGCCATAACTAATGCACCAAAGATCAAGCAACAGAGAGCTGGGGAAAAAAGCAGAAGTATGCCCGGAAAGTCAAAACGTTCGAAACGAAGCGAAATAAATTAAAAAAGAAAATAAATTCTAACAAGGGAGGGTCACGATATGTTGTCTCTGAAATCCTAATCAAACATAGTGCATCCGATAGAGGATGATACGATATGGAGAATACCAAAATATGGAAAATGATATTTGAGTCTCGATTGAGTTAAAAATGTGCAAATTGAGCATTAATAATGTTCGTGCGTGCTTTGATAATATGTTTACCAAAGCGCGTACGAGTATTATATTCCCAATTTACAAATGAATAATCCGTTCAAATTCAAATATCAAAGTTGACATTTCTACTACATGTTATCCGTAAATAACTGTACAACATGTGAAAACATATTTTTTTATATTTTGTCTCACCAGAGATATCGGGCTGCCAATACGCATAAACTACGAATTTTTGGATTTTCAAACATTCATAAAAAAAATTAAGGAACCACATATCAGCCACATTTTGTATACATTCAATAGAATTTGATGTGTTTACAAAAGATCAATGCTGATATTCAATCCGCTCCGTACGAAAAGACCCCTAAAACAGGAATTTAATCTGTTGTGACGATCACATTTGGATATCATTTTAATCACTTCAATTACATTTTAGGCTTATCATACAGAGAACTAAAATTATCAAGCAGATTTAAAGAAAAAAAATGTGTTCTCCTTGAATATTCTATGATAAACCAGTACGGAGATATTACATGTTTGTGTAAAACTACTGCAAAAATAGCGGCCATTAATTAATAGATTGGGATAGAAATAAAAGAAAACCCGGTTTGAACTATTCTAATATAACGAATATAAGTATTATTACTATTATTTTAAAGAGGTTGAGTAACCAAGCTGGACGATTTCAGATGGACTCACGTGTAGTTTGGATAAGATCGCGAAAACCTCTCTGTCTTATGCGTAGTTTGCAACACGGTGGTCTGTGCTTTAAGTATGTTGTTTATCATCACTAGACGATGTAAACATATCCGATAACACGACGAACTGCGATTTAATAAAATTTAAACTTTATACCTAGTTGGTAACACTGATAAACCGGTGACATCCTGTCTTCACTCCCGATGTCCAACATGTTGCTAGAAACAAATTTCCGGAAACGGAATTTTCATTCCATGACTCGTTTCTGACTTATTGAGACATATTCATTTCTTCCCATTACGAGACGTCGATTTTGGACTCAAAGTTGGAAGCGCTGCAACTCCAAAACGAAGCGAAATTTCACCCATGTTCAAAGGACCTTTTCTACATGCAAGAAATCATCTCCTGAAAGTTTCATCAGCCGTTTTCTATCCACTGCTCGATGAAGGCCTCCCCCTTTTCTTTCCACATATCTCGGTCTGCTGATATCCTCATCCATGTAGCTCCTGAAAAACGCTTGATTTCATCTACCCATCTTACATTTGGACGTCGTCTCGGTCGTTTCTTTTCTCTAGGAATCCAATGGAGTACATTTGTCGTCCACCTTCCATCTGTTCGTCTAGCTATGTGACCGGCCCATCTCCACTTCATCTTCTTCGCAGTCTTGATTACATCCTCTACCTTTGTTTGTGCGCGAATCCATTCATTTCTCTTCCTGTCCCTCCTGGTTATTCCTAGCATGCACCTCTCCATTGCTCTTTGTGTGACTCTCAATCTTTGAGTCGTTTGCGCATTCAATGTCCAAGTTTCGCAGCCGTACATCATTACAGGTAAGACACATTGATTATAAACTTTACGCTTCAGACACATTGGAAGTTTGCTTTTGAAAATAAAGTGTAGTCTTCCAAAAGAACTCCACGCCATTTTACATCTTCTATTTATTTCATCAGTCAACTTTGCATTCGATGTTTTAAGCTGGCCTAGGTAAACATACTCATCAACTATGCCTACTGTCTCTCCGTTAATCTTAACTTCCTTCTTTGCAGCATGTTGGTTGTACATTACTTTTGTTTTACTTAAGTTCATTTTCAGGCCTATTTTCGAACTCTCGTTACTCAGTTCTTCCATTCTGGTTTGTAGTTCTTCTGCACTTGAAGCAAACAGAACTATATCATCAGGGAACCGTAGGTGATGAAGATAATCGCCATTAATTTTAATTCCAACTTCATCCCAGTTTAAATTCTGGAACACTCTCTCCAGGACCGCACAAAACAGTTTTGGAGAAATTGAATCGAATCTCCTTGCCTTACCCCTTTATATATATATATATATATATATATCCTTTATTTAACTTCTGTGAATTTCGAGGTTTCCCCTCCCCTTGCCCATCGTACCTTAAATTTTGGTATTCTCCATATCTCACCATCCTCTATCAGATGCACTATGTTTCATTAGGATCTTAGCGACACCTATCGTGACCCTCCCTTGTAAGATCAATGAGTGAAACAAATATATCTGAAACTAGAGTTTAAGGGGATAAACCAGGAAACGGATAAACTCATACAGAAATCCAGTAAATAGAGTCTTTTGGAACTTACGTGGCAGAAGATATAAACATACAGCCGTATTTAGAAACTTTTTTAAAGTGACTAGCACTGTACTAACGAGTGATTAACAATATTTTACCATTGGTAGTCACTCGTTAGTACAGCGATAGTCACTCCAAAAAACGTTTCTGAATACGGATGATAATGTGCAATACATATCCTCATATGCAAATTAAGACTAGTTGTCCATATCGTAAACCGATACTTAAAGGGAGGTGTACACAACTCCTACAAATACGAAGAGAGAGAGAGAGAGAAAGAGAGAGGATAAAAACAAATAAGTTAATTGCGGAATAAGGAAGGAAAATAAGATGTACCCCTTGGGATATTATTTAGTAGATGATTGAATGTTTTCGCTGAGTTATGGAGATGTGTATTTCGAATGTTAACAGTATACGTCTGGGACCTGTAAGGAAAACTTGAGTAAGTTTGAAGGTACAATAAAGTTAAGATATGGATTTCATTTGCTTGTTGTAGTAACTGCCTTATTTGAAGTTGTACTCTATGAAAATGCTTTATGCAAGGATGGAATACCTCCACATTTTCTTAAGCTATACTAGTCAATGATCTACATAAATTAGTGTCACGACTTTTGAATGTTGAGTGAATAAACTTCTTTTATATAATTCTACTTTTTCTAAAAATATTGACACTATATCAACTTACAGTGGTGGTTCATCCACTACAGTCGTCAATGAGTTAACAAATGCAAGTGGAGACATTTTAAAACTGGAGAATCTGTTGGGTGGTGTGAATGGAAACCCCAAAACTGACATATACATAGGACTAGAAATGAACTGAGTAGACCGGAACATCATTCCTGTTCGCAAATACTTGGAACCTTTCTGTTCTATCTCGTCACTATGCTAATCATTGACAAAAAACACAACAGCATGTTAGCGAAGATAAAGCGTTCCGTTTCGTAGAAAAATCCATTTCTAACCTTGTATATACACTGGGTGGTGTAATGATTGCTAATTAATAGAACTAGGCGCTACAAAGGCACAGAATATCAGTTCCAAGGCACTGCAACAAAATAACAGAGCTGTCCCTAGCAGCACAGAGATATCGGGCCAACCTTGACCCGATATTGACGCTAGTGGTCCAATATTGGGCTAATATTGGCCCGATATCCTGTGCTGCTAGGGATATTTCGAGAAATCGAGTATTGGTGGCGGCGATATTGGAAGTTGGCCGCCATACGTGTATGAGATAAAATCTAGAATGGCTCTATATCCAGATTTGTTTAGAATATGTTACTCTTTCATTGTTTCATACATGTTTCAAAAAGTGCACGATTTTTTTTGTTATGCCACCCCATTAATATTGTGTGCGTTTAACAGTCGATCGAATCCCTGGAAGATAGACAACCCAAATATCATATATTAAAGAGAGCACTGCTCACCTTTAATGATAATTCCACATGTAACAATCATTCCGCCTTAAAAAAAACATTAAAAGTGAAAGATGAACATGAACAAACGGGAGCAAGGTGAGCCGTGGACCAAGATGATAATTTTGTTTAGGAAATTGGGCCACCTAGATATGTATTATCAATTCACACTCCTTAAAGCATACGACAGGAATATCGATATTGCCCATACAATTGTCACAGCTTTCAAGAAAACGAAACACAAGTTTTCGGCGGACAATTAATGTGTAGTTTTACACACTAAGCGTATTTGGCCCTGAGCAGCAAATTGGGACATGGTGATATAAATTAGGTGGGGCAAGTTGATGTACGTATGGTGTTCTGTTTTCTATGCGTTAGAATTATATTCATGTTTTATGTAAAAATTTTGAATGACTAATACCCAAATAAAAAAAGAGGTTGGTTGGAGTCTAGACTGATGTGACAAACTAATATTCAATGATGGGTTTATTTTCTGGGAAATTATAACAATGCAAAAGAGATGACTTAATAATGTCACTTAAAGATTTCATAGAAAGTTTAGCAAAACGAAATTGGCTGACTGGCGTTTATATTTTATGCTGTATATCAATACACAGTATTAACGAGCTGAAAAAATATTTTAATGGATAAATATTTCGTAATTTTTAATATATTTTATTGCAATATCTTTTGGACGATAGCCCCATCAACTGGCCCCAAGAAATAAGGTAAAATGAAAGCAACAGTTAGCTGTGTCTAAATTGGTACATCTTGTTTCATTACCTGCTGTTGAGATGCAAGATTTTCGTAGTGTAGCAGTAAGATTGTATGTGGAACTTTCATAAGACCTTTGAATAAAATCCCTTTCCCTTGCAGGAAGGAAAAAAGAGATTGAAAAAGCATTTCATCTTCTCTTCTTTACCAAACCTATACAAACACTTCATGTTACGAAAACAATGTAGGAAAATGAAATAAGAGTAATCTGTGAGAATGTGGTCTGTCTAGCCATTTTGCAGACTTGTCATTCATTTGAAGAAGTGTTTTATTGTTTTTACACAGGTAAAATCTTGGAATAAAACAGTAACTAATTTGCACCTATTAGGGTACCGAGTTCAAGACCGTTTACTTTTTAGATATAATTTTGTTTCCTAAACTGCTGTGGCACTTAATTTACCCGTTTATATATGTATCTTAAAGCATTTTACACTCTTTTATTTAACTCCACTCGTTGCCATGCGCAGATCTTGTAATGGATTTTTAACACACTTCCAGACTAGCTAGAAATCTGAAAGTTCGCACACAGCAATAAATCTGATGGCAATGCATGAATATGTAAACACTTTCTCTTGATGTACGGTAATCTTGTTGTCAGTGTTGACAACCTGGTATAAAGTTTACTGTTTTTCAAATGACACTACGGTTGTTTATTGGATTTTTGATATCAGCTAATGATAAGGATTTATCAGCTACAACGTATGTAAAGCACAAAACGTAGTGTTACAAACTGTGAATAATTTACCACATCAAACGTTGAAAATGTCGATTTGCTCCTCGTCGACTAGAAAGAGTTAAATATTTAAAATATAAAAAAATGATTTGAAGAAGCACGCATTTATGCACTAAAAATAAAATAAGAAGAGCTGTGTTTTTTTTATAATATACTCCCGTATAGACACGATGAAATATGATTTGAAGTTGACTTTAATTTCTAAGGCCTTTAGGCACCTTTGGCTCAGGCCAATGAAACCTCATATTTCAATATATGTTTACTTACATATTTATCACACTTAGCTTAATTTTGATAGCGCCATTCGACTCTCCTGGCCCAGAAACATTAGGATATGTTAAAAGCTGAAAATCGAGAAAAAAATTCAGATACCGAGTTTTCTGAAAACGCCCTTCATTTGTTAAAAGTTATAAACTGCCTCTTTTTTTTAAAAAAAAAAAAATGATTTATTCAAATTATTTTGTTCGCAAAATCCACCCTTACAATCGTTGGCGTCGAAAATAGGTTCGAAAGCTCTATTAGAAGTATCGTGTTTAAGGTAAAGCTAGGATAGATGGTGTACAATTCGGGAAACATTAACTACAATTCCATTTTTCATGTAAAGGTTTCAAAAGTTACAGAATATGTTCTTGAGTATCTTGTACACAATTACATACTATTAATCTTTGTTTAAACTTGATCTAGGCTTGTGCAAACCTTAGTTTTGGCAATCTCTCCTAGAAGGGTAGATAAGATTGCGCACATAGGGGAGACTGCGCGTGAAAACGAGATAAAATGCTGTGATACGAATCAAGTAGAAACAACTTGTTATCATCAAAAACAATAGGAAGAGAATATACGAAAACAGCCTGAATATTCCAATTATATGTTGCGTTTCTTTTGATACTGTTTATATAAACTTTTCTAATTGAATACGATCGTACCTACAAGTAAGTAGTTAAGTAACGAAAGTAAATTATCTGGAAGAAAATTAAGTAATATTTCAATATTACTTATTTTTGTTCATTTGTCGAATTTCGCTTCGACCACAATCATCATGCTTGACTTGGTACACAGTGCAACTTTCGTGTAGACATCTGTCACATAAAATACATTTGATCCAGTCTTACTTGGACATAGTCATGGGTGACTGCGATAGCTTCGTGGTAGAATGCTCAGCTCTGATGCTTGGGGTTCTCGGTTCTATTTCTGCTCGTGCCATGCGGGCTTTGTGGTGGCCAAACCCCGTGTGCGTGGGTTTCCTCATTTCTTCCTACTTAGTTTATTCCACCAATTCCCCCATCATCCTTCAGTCGACCTGAGCCAAAGTTGCCTAAAGGCCTTAAATCAAATTAAATCTTGGACATAATCATAGAGCACAGTTCCAAATCTTATATACATTCATCATCATTGTTTTCACTGACATGATATGACAGCAGTTCCATTTTATCACTTTTGTCAATAGAAGAAATTGATTGATGTGTAGTATGATATGCTAACTGTTGACTACGTTTAAATTTATTATGCTTTGATTGTTTGGACTTCGCATTTATTTATTCTTTCTTCTTAGCTTCAATTGCTTCCATCTTTCTTAACGTCGCTTGAGACTTCTTTCTTTTCTTGTGGATGTACTGAGGATCTTTTACGTTTGCTGCACTAATTTTCCTTTTTGGATGTTGATGTCTCTAAACATTTAAGAATTGTTAAAAGTATTCTTAAAATTGTTTATGTTAAACGGGTGAGAAAATGATCAACTGCTAAGCAACCGGTAAATGTTGAAGTTTCTGGTGCAGTATTTGAAGTGATAAGAATTGCAGCGGCAGTAGTTTTTATTGGAGAGAACTCTGTGAAAAGTGTGACGAGTTTGGGTAGTTATTTGTGATTTGAGAGAATTGGATCAGAAGAAGTTATGTTTACATTGTGGGCAAGCGTTTAGTCGATTTGTAATTAAATCATACTTCACATTCTGCACTTGGTTGCCCACTTGATTCGTTTTCTTTCCATTTTCTCCTATATATCCTGTCCACAAAAGTGTCCTTGGTGGATATGTGCTTTCACTCCCAGTTGAATCCCTTCTGGGAACGGAGTCAACGCCTAACTGTAGGCTCCGTCCTTAGGACGTACTCTCCATTCGATGAAATGTAATAGCAAACTTACAGGTTCACGTTGCCCATAGATCTTGTGATCATAGACCTGCCTCGGAGCAGTTAATTATCATCATCTTATCCATATTATGTTCTATCATATTGTTTTTCGTATCCAATTAAATAATACTATAATCAACTTCATGTTATTTAATTTAAAATCTTGGAAATGTAAAAAAAACTCATTACTTTGGTGTAATTTTCATGTATTTTAGAGTGTATAAAGTTTCCAACGTTAAAAATTAACAGCTCTTATATTGGACAAGGAATATAGCCACGAGCGAGGACGGAACGCTAATAAAATCCGTTATAGGGAAATGGTGTATAAAGTCTAGCCACGGCAGCAAAATTTTCCCATCGCTGGTTTTGTTATTCCGAAGATGGAGTATTTCTTGGGATAAAGAGTCATAGTTTTCATGGAATTTTCTTACGTGTTTGAAGTTGAAATTTAAAATATAGAGAACGGTTATTCTGCCGGTAATACTTTACGGTTGCGAAAGTTGGAATACGACCCTAGCAGATGAACATAAATTACGAGTGTTTGAAAATAAGGTTTTGAGAAAGATATACAGTCCAAAACGGGACGAAATGACTGGAGAATGGAGGAGACTGCATGACGAAGAACTTCACGGACTGTTCGACTCACCCGATGTTGTAAGAATAATGAAATCACGACGACTAAGGTGGGCAGGCCATGTAGCTCGGATGGGAGAAAACGAATACTATATTCCATCTTGGTTGAAAAGTCGGAGGGAAAGAGACCGTTGGGAAGACCGATACGACTTTCGGAAGACAATATTAGAAAGGGTCTTCGAGAAGTAGGTGTTTGTGATGAAAACTGGCTTGATCTTGCCCGGGATAGAAGCCGATGGCGAACTTTGTTACTACGACGATGAACTTGGAGCTCCGTAAGCCATAGAGTAAGTAACTTTGCGTTCCATTGGCTAGGATTTATTTTCTATGGAATGTCACTCTGGCAGTAGAATACTTTTTCAGAGAGGATTCCTGGCCATCGAAACGTAAGAATCAAGAAAATCTTGCTCTCTACGAAAAATCATAATTTTTATCGAAATTGTAAGAAGTTAGTGAGGACCGGTTACTTTTTATAAGATAACGCCGCGCCGTTGGAACAGTTATTTATTCTAACTGAATAGTTCCTGAAATACACGAAAATTCAAATTTGCATTTGGTTAAGCTCGCTTTTTCGTGTTGCATCGTACAAGACATTTACAACCGTATAGTCCAATGAGTGATGCTTACTAGCAGTGATAAACTTGAAGTTTTATTCTTCAGGCAGTAAATTTATTTGTGTTGAGTGTAAATTGGGGTCTTGGTCAGTTATGGGTGTAGTTAAATAATTCATCACTTTTGCCATTTTAAGTCAAATTCAAAAATGATGATTTCGTTTA
>JAGDQP010014904.1:6658-35500 GCA_022664845.1 Lepisma saccharinum | reverse complement strand
TATATATATATATATATATATATATATATATATCAATCTATTGAATTTGATATTTATGGCCTTTAGAGACATATCGCTCTGTCTGGAAAAGAGTAAGGAAAGGATGACATAATTTAACGAAAAGCAAGTTTATATTACCATATGTACAGTGTGAACACTGTAGGTAATATCAAATATTCCTCAGCTGCGTCACCTTAGTATCTGAAATATAAAGGAGAGCAAGTAAATAATTTAGGAAAAATGTCTTCAACACGCAACATGCTCAATTGTAAGTATAATTTTGCCAACTAGGATTTCCATTTGTGCTGGACTTCTATTAGTGGATTTATTTTCAAAATGTCTTGTTTATTTATTTCCCTTTGACTCACAATTGTCAAGGGATGAGGCATACAACTCACCTTATATGTATTTCTACAAAACAATGTTTATTACTGTAAGTTGTGATAAACTCATGCATGTTCTTAGAACATTTTGGTAGAGTTTATCTTACACATGCTTTGTGGGTTACCGTGATAATTCGTTGCAAGAACTTACTCAAGTATTTTGTAGAGAAAATATTATTATCTTGCAAATCATATTTCATATCTGGCTGCAGTTTAGATACACTTGCCCCTATTTAACTAATTTTAATTTATTGATGTATCAAAATGTATCATGTAACGTAAATATTAAGTATTTAGATAATTAATGTGATTAGTTTAGTGTCCAATTGGCTGATCTCGTTATATGAAGTGAAACTGCACATGTTACCAATTTGGATCAAATTTACTTGAATATTCATTGTTACCGATATATTTAATTATTTGTATATACACTCTCAATGTACCTCTCGAAACTCTTTGATAAACAGATCAGTAAAAGTCGTTAAATATAATGCATCAACGCAATGATTATAATCAAGTTGAATATCATTGATTATCTGCATTTTTGTTTTACAATATAAGCACTAATATATATAATTCAATTCGATATCGTTTGATTGAACTTTTACACTAAAATTTATGTCAGATCTTCCACAAGAAATATTGGTGTGGTAAGTAATCATTGAAAATGTTATTTAATCATTCACTTGTTTACAACGTTTGAATTATTTATGTACTCTTTGTGAAGTTATAAATGACAAACAAAATATCTGAATATTGGTCTGATAAAATGGTATTGTCTTTAATTGTTTGCCAAAAACAATATTCTGTAACTAAACTAGCTTCTTAAAATATCAGCTTGCTTGAATTTTTAATTAGAATTATTTTCAAGGTCATGTGATACCTTTAGGTTACTGGCGTCAAAAATCAATTTGTGTTATGAGAGCAACGAAATTAAGCTTTAATTAACTACTATGTTTATGTATTCTTAGATATTTCCATAAACATTTTTATAATTCACGAGATCATTGCAATTGTCTCGATACAGAACTCTATTAACTATTTCATTTGTTAAACTTAACATGTATGTTATCGATTATTTATGTCCATGTTATAATCTTATGTAATCGCATATGAATGTTAATAAAATGTTACACACTATCAATGTATATCATATTATTATTTATAATTTTTTCAAGGAACATGTATGTATTTAAGAATAATTTTGAAGTTCTTAATAAGCATACAAAACATTCTTAAATACTTCCGCATTAGTGTTTTCCTCATATTTATAAAACTCACAAACTGCTACATATTTTCTCTACTAGAGGTTTTTGAATTCTGTTAGTAATGCATTTGCGTTTCATGTCTTTGAAATTTCATATATTTTTGGGAAAATGAGAATGACTTTTATATCTCTTCCTAGAAAATTCATAAGAGATGCAGCAGCACAATCCATATTTTAGTTTCCTTTTTAATCCCATTATTGGTCAAACAGTAGCTAACTTGGTAAAAGTAGTTCAAATAGAAAGAAAAGTGCTAGGAAGGGTTCTGAATCCGACATTCAAATCATATATCACATTAAAGGCAACATCAACAAGAACAAAAGCATAGTTGAAATATCGACGCAAAATGAAATAGTCTTTTATGTTAGTATGAGACACGCTTCGAACGAATTCATTTTCCTTGTTCAGCCAATAAGTGAATTAATGTATTTAAATGATATGCTAATCATATAGTGTTTGTTCTATTGTCAAATACGTTTCTTAATGGATTACAATGATACTAATAAATCAAACTTACACCAAGAACATGAAAACCATGCAACGTTAAAAAGCAACAATCAAAATCAAAACTAATATTAACGTAATTGCTGGAGTGGCCGTGTTCCTAACTACTGCAGAACATGACGAATCCAACGGTGAATAGACCATCTCTGTCGGAATTGTTGATTCTGAGATCTACGAGGACCACGAATGGAGAATACCAAGCGACTATTAATAACAAGAGCCTACCAATTTTAGAGCCAAAATTGTAGGTTATTCCACTTGTTCATACCATTATGAATCCAATGCTGTATGGCTTAAGCTCTGTCACGTTCGTAGTTTCGTTATCGTTTCTGATCATTGGGAATCCAACGGTACCGAAAATACGTGAAAGCATTGAGGTACATTGCTTTAATTCGAAATATGTTGGTTTGGTTTAAATATTCCCATAAATGCCGGAGACAGGAAAAAAGTCCATTTTTCCAATATGGCTGCCGAAAGTACGAAAATAATTGAAAAACGTTGAGGTATATTGCTTTGAGTCGAAATAGGTTGCTTTGATTGAAATTGGGCAATACACACCGACGATATATAGAAAAGCGTCTTTTTCTAGGTGGTTTCCGAAGGCACCAGTAATATAAATCATTGAGGTACATCGTTTGAGTCCAAATAAGTTGGTCTGGTTGAAATACTCCCACGAACGTAGAAGATATAGGGAAAAGTATAGTTTTTTTTCAAGATGGCGGTCGGTTGAACCAAAATGCTTGAAAAACATTTAAGTGTATCTATTGGAGTGTAAATATGTTGGTTTGGTGTAAATTGTGCAATAAACACTTGCGATATAGGGAAAAGTCTATTTGTTATACATTTTGGCCGAAGGTGCCGAAAATAAATGTAAATCATTGAGGTACATCGCTTTGAGTCGAAATATGTTGGTTTAGTTGAAATCATCCCATAAACGCCTAAGGTATAGGGAAAAGTATATTTTTAAAGAGAGCCTGCGGTTGAACCAAAATGAATCAAAATCATTCAAGTACATGGGTTGGAGTCGAAAAATGTTGGTTTGGTTGAAATATTCCTTTAAACGCCGAAGATATAGGAAAGAGTACATTTTTTATAAAGATAGTGACTGGTAGTGCCGAAAATGCATGAAATATATATTCCAGCACATGATCGGAGTCGAAATATGTTGGTTTGATAGAAATTGTGCAATGAGCACCGACGATATAGGGAGGTCTAATTTTTGTAGATGGTGGCCAAAGGTACCGAATATAAATGGAAACTAATTTACGTACATCGTTTGAGTCGAAATAGTTAGGTTAAAATATTCCCATAAACACTGAAAATATAGGGAAAAGTCTTTTTTTTTTCAACATAGCAGAGGCTGGTACTGATTTAGGTACTTTTCTTTGAGTCAAAATATCTTGATTTTGTTGAAATTTCCTATAAACGCCAAAGATACTATAGAAAAAATCCGTTTTTCAAGATGAAGGCCGGTGGTACCTAAAATACATTTAAAACGATTAAAATATATTTAATCTGGTTTGAGTCGAAATGTGCAGGTTTGGTTGACATATTCCCCAAAATACCGAAGACAAAGGGAAAATTTGATTTTTCAAGATTTTGGCCGAAAATAGCTGTAACACATGGAACTGCTACAGTACAATCGTAAGGGTAGAAAATACATTAAATCAATGGTGTACGTCGTTCTGAGTCGAAAAAAGCTTTTGTTTGGGTGAAATATTGCTTATTCATGCCTTCTTCTTAGTCGGCAATATTGGATTTAACATTTCGACTTTGTGATCGTTTAATGTGTTTCTCGTAACGTCTTCTTGATAATTTACCTTCACGCTAAATTTCGCTTGACTAGCGCATGTGGTTATCGTAACTAGACTCTCCATGGGACTCCGCCCAATGGTACAGATCTACCCCTAACCCCCAGAAGGTTGCGGCCCCATAGGCGAAGTTTGCAACATTTATTGCAACCCACTCTTGGTCATACACCTCCATACCAAATTTCGTTTCTCTACCATTAGTGGCGTGGAAAATGGGTTTTGGGCTGTCATTTTGAATTAAAGATGACGACTTTTTAACGTTTTCCTATATTGTCGTAAGCAACTTCTGATAGTACACCTTCATGCAAAATTTCATTTATTTAGCTCAAACGATGTGGAAAATGGCGTTGGGTGGCCATTTTAAATCCAAGATGGAGTCTTTTTTAAAATGTAGTTTTCTAAATTACTTGTGATAATACACCGTTTTGCCAAATTTCGTATCTCTAGCTCAATCGGTGTGGAAAAAGGATTTTGAAGGTTCGCCATTTTGGATCCATAGTGGCGTCTTTGAAGATAATTTGTATATTTTCGTAACTTAATATTGACGATTTACTCTCCTAAAAAATGTTCTCTAGCTCAAGCAGTTTTAGGCATGCTCTGTATGCAACAATAAGTTTGGAGGCCACTTTGGAACCAAGATTGCGAGTTTTTCAACATTTTATAATATTGTCTTACACTACTGGTTATTATGCACCTTCATAAGATATTTGGTGTTTCTAACTGCAGCGGTTTAGGATATAAACGTTACATAGACATGGAGAATACTGCCAATTTTTTAGTCAAATTGATAAGTTTTTCCACCATTTGAGACCATGACGAATCCAACGGTGTATGGTTCAACTCTTTGTGACCTGAGGTCTAGGGGAAGGACAAGGAAACATACAGATTTAGAATATTAAGCGATTGAAAAGGACCAGCAAGATTTAGAGTTTATTTGATAGGTGATTAGTTACAGATATGTAAAGGGAGTAAAACTATATATGTTAAAACTACAATTATAGTTTTTTGATTTAGAGATTTTTCAAAACTCGATACAACGCATAGGCGAAACACTAACCCGACAACATTGATTTTATTCGCTCGTGTAACATTGCTTTTATTGGAAGGAAATGCTATACAGAACCCAGATCATTATTTCAAACACCTGCCGCGACAAAACAATTACTGAATGTTTATTTAGTACAATCTAAACCATTGTTAACACACATTCTTTTTATTACGGTCTCTCTACCGCTTCTACGTCAGTTCCACTAGTGTAACATAGAATGAACCACTCTCTCGCAACCACAAGCAAAGTAATGGTTGAAAGTAGAGAGTTCGATTCTCCAGTAACTGAATCGGAGGGTGATAGAAAACATAGAAGAAAACGTATTGTACTAAGTACCAAAACAAATAAAGAACCGTGAATAAAATGTAATGTAATGGAAGATTGTCCATCTAAGTTATAGAAGAAGAAAAGTAAGGGATGCAGTTCTGACATATGAAGATATTAATGAATTCCACAATAAAATTTTAAAAAAGTCTGAACAAAGTGGACCAAGACAAGTCCCAGCTTTAATACATGGCCATTAATTCTCCAAAACGAAACAAAGAGGAGAAGGAAAATTCTAAAAGAAAACAATCTGTTAGTATAAAATATAGCATAAGAAAGATTAATGGAGATGTTTTATCAATCTGTGCTGCGAGTTTCCAGGAGATATCAGGCATGTCTAAGGATAAACTATCGTTCCTTAGAAGGAAATGTTATTCTATTGAGAATTCACCTAAAGAAAATCGAGGAGGGGATATAACTGATGCAAAGGACAAGGAGGTTAGCAGTGCTGTGGAAAATGACATAAAGAGGTATAATTGCAGAGAAAGCCACTACAGCAGAGGAAAACCTGTAAGGAAGTACCTAGCACGCGAATTAAGTATTCAAGGAATGTGGAAAATGTTTTGTGAGATAAGACAGAAGGAAAAACTATCTACATGATCATTATCCAAATAGAAGTTTATTTTATAAGTGTGTTAATACTCATTCAAGACACCACACACATATACATGCTCCACGTGTAAGATATGACAAATTATCATAAAGCAATGGACAGATGTGGAGAAGAATAATGAATATAGGACAAACTACAGACCGCATAAACGTCGCACAAAGACGTTTTATGCTATTGGGAAAGAAGAAAATCCTAATGTAAGCCACATACGTTTCGATATGCAGGAAAAGCAGCCAGTATCTAAATTATCAGTAGGTGAAGTTTATTTTTCCAGGGAAGTTTGGTTCTATAATCTCTGCATTATGATTCACTCTAAACGACAAATCAAAGAGAACATACATTTCCACACCTGGTTGGAAACCGAGTCATCTAAGGGATGTAATGAAGTGGCATCTACTTTGTTGATTTTCGGTTAAATCTGGGGTAAAAATGGGAAAGTATACATCCACTATTCATTTGTTTCTCAGATTCTTGTCCAGGTCAAAATAAGAACTGTGTAGTAATGACTATGACATTGCCTTTTCAGAAAGAAGTACACAATTTACTTCTATACGTCATTTCTTTCTCATCGGAGGACACGGCTACATGGCTCCTGATGATATATTTGGTAGGGTTCAGAAGGAATACAGACGTTATTTTGTCACCCAATGAATACTACCGAATACTGCAATCGCATGGAGTTTTCAAAGTTTTCAAAAGGGACTGACAAATCAAATACTGAAGGAGACTTCTCAGAAGATTGTGAAAGCAAAGTTGCCGTTTCGCATCAGGTTGTAACGTGTCATATCTTACAGACAGTCGTCTACAAAAGTGTGTAAGGTATCTGTAAGTGTGCAGAACGTTTACATTGAGTTATTGGGGAGGATTATGTTTTCAAATCTGAAATTAAAACATGTCACAAAAAATGCTGAGTTCATCACGTCTACAAAAGATGATCATGCTGTCCAGCGAGAAGAAGAAAATACGTCAAACATGCATTTTTTTTTAATTACCAGAAGAAGCAAAAGGATTTTATGAAGATGTTCTAAGAGACTGCTAACTACTAAGCAAAAGAAGTGTATACATTATTACTTACTACTGTAATCACTTTGTATTCTTAAATGTTGCTGCTAATATTTGGAAATGTCTATTGTTTCATTAACGTAACAATGTCGTTAACCAAAAATACTGCACACAAAAATGAATAAATAAAAACATAATACTAACAAAAAAATATAAGTAAATAAACAAATGAAGAAATTTAAATAAAATCAAAACAGTAATAAAAACAATGAAACTAGTAGCAAATTAACGTTCCGTAAAATTCATTTGTTTTGTAGTCAGTGTTTTCTATCGAGTTTGAAAAAAAAAAGATAATTTTAAAGTTGCCAATTCTATGAAAAAAATATATTTATCCTCTAGGAAATTCACGCTGTTTGAAATTGTCCCAGGATAATAACTAGTATTACCTACAATAAAGTTTTTGTAATGAAATTTTACGTACAAGGATAACAAAAATATAATTCCTGTAATATTGACGTTTTGTCCTCTATCAAGTTTTGAAAACAAACACGTTCATCTTTGAAAATGTAATAATTGTTTGGTTTTAATTAGAAATATTTGATTGCTTACTATACTAATCTATCAATCTGGCTAACAAAAGGTTAATACCCGCTCTTTGTAGCTAAAAATTATGATGTCTTAATCTGTGCGATGGCACTTGAAAGTAAACCTTTCCTAAAATATATTTACTTTTAGCTCTGTATTTCAATATACCTTCAATAAACTGACTATCACTAATATTGTTTCTTGTAAACAGGGGATCAATATTAAAATACTCATACTCACGCCAAAATTCGTAATTTTATTTTGTATACAGTAGTTGGAATTTATAACATAAGTTTCTTATAAAGATTTTTTTGAGCTGCTTCTATTTCCTCTGTGGCTGTTTTGTTCCCATATTCCATATGACAGCTGCAAATTCAAGTTTAAATCTTACTAAAACTTTAATATATGGCATTATTGTTTGAAGTGTATTTGATTATGTTTTAAAGTTTTCTATTGAGTATACGACGTATTATAGAATTACAACGTTGAATTTAGAACATAATGTAAATTTTAGTTACGTATTTCTTGTTTTGTTTATAATATTTTATTGTTTGTTTCCAGTAATCACAGATGGAATCAAAAGAAATAAATTTGTTTATTCGTAATGGAAATTGTGCTTTTCCTATTTTCTTTTTAGTAGTAATTTTTGTACATCGGTTTTGTATCTAATTCCCATAAAATCATTGTCTGTTACGTAAAATAAATATTTTCAACTGCATGCTGCTGATTGCAATTACTACTACGTATGCGTAGTCTTCAGAAATAAATTATTACAAACTAGTGGTTTATAATTATAGTTTAGTCATTTTAAGCCAAAATGTTAAAATCATGAAACATGGTATACTTGACAACCCAAATAACATAGTAAAAGTCCCGAAAACTCAAACTTGTGCTACAACCGCCATCTTGGAAAATGGCGGCTAAAATTAGGTTTTGTTTCAATTTTTGCGGAAACTAAGCATCACATGGAAAAAGGTTTCAAATTAAGTTTGTTCAGTATGAATCATTTTTGTTACTACCATTTTTTTTTTCTTTTTTTTATTACCACTTTTCTTTTTCACAATTCTTTAGATCAGTTTGAAAAAAATATATTTTAAAAGCATGGATTTGCTATACAGAATGTACTTGACCACGTACGTAACATATGACAGGTCTCCAAAAATTAAAGTTGGGCTACGGCCGATATCTTGCAAAATGGCTGTCATTTTTTTTTATTTTAGCGGAAACTACGTGTCACATAAAAAAAATAGGTTTGTTCAGCATAAAATTATGGATTTTTTTAAAATTACTTTTTATTGTCAATTGACCAATCCCATTTCCTCTCACTAATGCCCTTGTTTAAGTTTTTTAACTGCACCTTTTTCTGCCCAGAAAACTCAGTACTTTTGTGTTAGACTTTGAAATGGTGTTAAAGAAATTAAATATCTCCAAAGGATACCACGACTTCAAAAACAGGAGGAGCTAGTAGGACAGGCAAATTGTGGGTACAATATATGAAAATGGTTATTCTCAGTATGGAGTTTATTAGAGCTGAAAGGACAAGACACTTTTCACTCCATCTGAATACAGTAATCGGTATGTTATTCTTGTCATGCTGGGGGTCATTACATATATGCTCTCATCTCTACAACAACAAAAAATATAGATAAGCATATACTAAATTGAGTATATGGACAGTTACATTAAAATATGTTGTACTTATCATAACAATCATAACTTTTCGATATTTTTTTTAAACATTACTATTTAAGTCAAGGTTGCTTGTAATCTTATATTTATTTTTAAAGCCTATATTATGTGTACTAATGTTATCATTTATGTTATTTCTTTACAGAAAAAATGTGCAATCACTTTAGGAAAAACTTTAACAAGCAGTCTATATTGTTCGCATTAATTTCTACCTTCATTAAAAAAATATGCTAAAGGAAAATTCAATTTTACATCAATCAGTTTAGCTTTTGTGCCATTTTATGGCTTCTGGGTCCATGAGAAGAACGACCTTAACACCAAAGATTTGTAATTTTATTCTGAACAAACTAATATATATATATATATATATATATATATTTGAAGTGCTGCATGCTTTTGTGGAAAGTGGAAATAGTTGAATATCGGCTGCCATAATTTTATGCTGAAGAAACTCCGCTTGAAAAAAAATATTTCGACGTGATGTTTAGTTTCCGCGAAAATGAAAAAAAAACTAAATTTTAATTCTTTCTGGACTTTCATTATGTTATTTGCGTTCCCAAGTGCTACTATGTTTCACGATTTTAAGAATTTGTTTACCTAATTTTCATAAAATGACTACACTAGTAGGAACAGTATAATTTCGCGAAAATTTTAAACGCAAGGAATGACGCGCTTTACAACTCACGAAACATATTTGCAAAACTTGGATGTTTTGTTCCCATCCACGAATTCTAAATCTACTGAAGAAATTATACCATTGTTTTTATTCATTCACTCAGTAAAATGATGCTTAAAGAATGGAGAAAAATATAAATCATTTTCAAAAATCTATCATATCGGACTTGCGTAGAATGATGAATGTTAACTTGGGGTACACTATATTCTCCATAGATGGCAGTAAATTTTTAAGGATGCTTTGTGAACTACATGATAACAAGAGCATTCGTTGTGTTTGTTAGGGGGCGAAAAGCTTTATGAAGATTGGTCGAAATATGAAATATAATGCCATCGAACATCTTGCCATCGGAAAGACCAAACCAATTTGCAAGTGATGTGATGGTTTTTATGCGGTAGTTTGGTACACTACTGTTGGAACTATATTTTGAAGCTCATATTTGGAGCTCTTTTCATAACACGTATGGTTATGAAAGATCAGCTAAATAAATTCCTTCATAGTTGTACAGTTCTCATTTGCGCGACTGAAAATTTCAAAGTCCGAAAAAGTGGGACATGTGGCAACAGCGGAATCAAACACCTACAATAGTTGCCAACCGACACAACGGAAGTTTTTCGTGATGAAGAATGAAGATGAACATTAATATTAACGGTATAAATTTTGCAACAAGGGTGTAATTATTATTAACATTATTATGCGAGAGACATCCATACCGAAAGCAGTGATTCCGCCAGACCCTCAAATCCTGGAGAGAACACTCAACTTTATTTTTTTACGGTCAAAAACGATAGAAACTTAGAAACCCCAATTACAACCCCTCCCATTTTGATTTTACACCCCCTCAAGCTGAAAAACGTGACTGAATTCATGGTCTAAACTATGATGAATTTAATTTATTTTCCAACATTTAACGGACTTAGAAGCGGAAATAGGTAGGCACATGGGATCGAACTCCATGGCCGACTATTCTGACCGAGTTTTCTTAGTGTTTGTCTCAGTTTCACCAGTCGAATGCCATTGTGCCTTACGAAAAGTCCTGACCAATATCTTCACAATTTTTCTAACCCATCCCGATCTGAGCGAAAGATGCTAAAGGGGCTTAAAAAATCCAATTCAATTCAATCCAGCATTTAAAAGAGAGTAAGCATGGGAAAGGTAACGAACAGGATCATATTTCATGCACCATCCGGCGTTCACCTGGTGTATCTGTAAAAACTGGAAAATATTAGTCAGGACAATTGCCAGCGTACCTCCCTAGTGTTGACCAGAAGTTCGTAGTCAGAACCACTAAACCCCAGCGGATGTATTACTATTATCATTGTAATAATATGATAACGGTCCCTTCAGCATACAGAAGGAGCAATAAACCTGAAAGAAACGGAACAGTACCTATAACACTGAAGTAGATTAAAATTATGAATTTGTTCTCAAATTAACAAATGTTCACGTATTTTCAAAGGAACAGAATATACCTAAATGCATGTTAATATCGCCCCGGTTTTGTTAAAACAAGTAAGACATATCTAACGAATTTTTAACATGATCGGCGCACGAAATTTAAACTAAAGTTCAATTAGGTAATCTTCCTTTAAAGGAATGTTGTGTATTGGTTACCTAAAACATAAACAACTAAGAAAGAGCTGTTTTATTTATTATACTACAAAAAGAGATATTAAAATTAAATTGTAATAAAGTATTTGTCGTGTATTGAGCATATTGAAAGAGAGTGTGGTAAGATTGATAGAGTCTGCATCACTGCATATGCACTTGGGCCTTTCTGATATCATGGTTTGCGTTTAAAGTGTAGTGTAATGCTTGAGGTTCCAAATTCCAACGGCATCTTCTGACACCGTTAATCTTTTAAGTCTACATTGAGTGTATCGAAATATTTCTGTTAAGTTTGATCCGAACAAAAACACCAGAGGTGCAAAAAGTGGAGCCAAGTTCTTTAGCCCTAAAAAGGTGTGAAATGGGAGACGGATGAGCCAAGTTTCTTGGTGACAGCATGTAACAGGAACAAAGGAATTTGGCGCGAGCTGGCAACAGCCTTAGGGTTGGTGGCGGTGGACGTAGTGGGTTTTAGGATCCCCACCACTGCTATAGCATGAGGATCATGAACCTTGCCACCTCACGCCAAGTTCCTTTGTTCCTGTTACATGCTATCACCAAGGAAATTGGCTCATCCGTCTCCCATTTCACACCTTTTTAGGGCTAAAGAACTTGGCTCCACTTTTCGCACCTCTGGTGTTTTTGTTCGGATTTCACAGCTTTTTTTTACGTGTATAGTATATATACTCGCTCTCTCGGCCTCGTTTAGGTCCTCGCCCCCCGTAGCTGGCTGCGCCCCCAACTTCGAGTTTTGGGTATTTACGCCCCTTTATCGTAACCACTCTCCAGGACACTGTGCTTCCAGGTTGCAGATTTTCCCCATACCCGCCACCCGTGGGAATGCCATATTAATTGAAACATAGGAAAGCTTTGCCATATTTATTGTAATCTACTTGTGATGATACACCTTTATAGCAAATTTGCTTCCTGCTGGCGGCCCTAAAATCCACCACCACCAACCCTAAGGTTCGAACATCATCTGGTGTTTTGCTCGTATTTCACACCTTTTTATACGTGTATAAACATGTATATACTGGGTTCGCCTCGCTGGGTGTACTGCCCCAGAATTCCGTGTGCGCCCCAACTTCAAATTTTTAGGGCTACGCACCTTTATTGTAATCAAACTTTCTGGGGGCAGCGCGCAATGCTGTGCAGACCTTTCCCATATCGCCTCGAGGCCTGCACCGTCATAGCGGTGGTTTGATCGATTTATTGAAACATTTTCGTGATAGTATTCCCAATTTCGTTTCTCTAGCATCAGTGGTTTGGAAAATTGTATTTGGGCGGCTAAGTTGAAATAAAGAAAGCGATTTTTAAAAAGTTTTCTTACATTGCTATTACCTACTTGTGATGGTACACCTTCATACCAAATTTCGTTTCTATAGCTCGAATGGTGTTGAAAAAGTTTTTGTGCGGCCATTTTGATCCAAGTTAACAACTTTTTTAAAAGTGTAAATTATTCCTAAACTACTCTTGTTAATACACCTTTATGCCAAATTTCGTATCTCTAGTTCAAACGGTCTGGAAAATGAATTATGGAGTCAGCCATTTTGGATACAAAATGATGTCTTTGCAGATATTTTGTAATCCACTAGTGATGGTATACCGTCATACTTCGAAATTTCATATTCCAATTTTTAACATTTTGTTTCTTACTGAACCTCAAAATCGGTGATTTCGCAATAAACTCTTGTTCATTATAGCATGCTGACGTTTTGTGACACGCGGAACTCGGCTGCATGCACTGCCGTATGCGTTAATACTCCCCTCGATTCGCTCACGTCGCTGCGCCAAGAATCAGACGGCAGGCCGCGCATCGAACTTGAAGAGTTTGAAGAGTTTTATCACAACCAGAATCTGCAGGGCGCTGCGCCCCATGATGCAGATATTACCTTATACTCCAGAGCGCTGCGTCCGAATGGGGAAACTTCCACATTCTGCCGGTATAATATGCTCCTGGCAGTGCTAACGTTTGTGACGAGTAAAACTTGGTAGGACACGCAGGAGTATTGGAAGTTGGCGTGAGAAACTAGTCTCATCCATATTCCATTTCACCACTTTTTAAGGTTGAAGGAGTTGACTGGACATTTTGCACCCCTGGTGTTTTGCTCATATTTCGCAGCTTTTTACACTTGTGTAATTTATATGCTCGCTTCGCCTCATTAGGGCGCTGGCCCCAGAATTCCAATATGACCTCGCTGGGGCGCGCCCCTTTATCGCAATCAGGCTCCCGCTGGGAACTGCACCCTAGTAGGGGAGACGAGCCGAATTTATTCTAACCTACTCGTAATGGTACCTTCATACCAAGTTTTGTTTCTCTAGCTTCAGTCGTTATAAAGTGGGGCTTAGGCGGGCATTTTGGATAAAAAATAGACACATTTTTAACGTTTTCTTATATTTTCGTGACATACTCGTGATGATACACTGTCATACCAAATTTTCTATTCTCTATCTCAAACGAATGAAAAATGGTATATCAGCTGCCATTTTGAATCAAAGATAGTAACTTTTTTGAAACGTTGTCCTGTTTTCCTAAACTTCTCTTGATAATAAATCATTATGTCAAATGTCGTATCTCTGGCACAGGCAATTAGAAAATGGATTTATGACGTACGCCATTTTGGATCCAAGATAGCATCTTTAGAAATATTTGTAATATTTTCATAATCTACTAGTAATGTTGTACTGTCAAAATAAATTTTGTTATTCTAGCACCAGCCGTTTAGGCTGTGTATTCTTTAAAATTGTAGGGTTGGCGGTCATTTTGAATCCAAGATAGCGACTTTTTCAACATTTTAAAAAGTTTTCTTAATTTGCTATCAATGATGTAGTTTCATACCAAATTTCACTGTTCTATCTTTAGTCGTTTAGGCTGTGTATTCTTTGAAATTTTAGGTTTGGCGGCCATTGTGAATCGAAGATGGCGACCTTTTCAAAATGTCGTAATTTTTCCTTCATGTACTTATCACCCTCTACCTTCATACCAAATTCCATGTTTCTAGCTTACTCCAAACACCCTAAACAATATGATGAGTGAATGAGTGAGTGAGTGAGTCAGTTAGCCTAAAATGCACAATTTCAGGGGTCCACAACTAGACCATCGTTTGAGATACGAATATGAAATTTTGCACATCTGCACATATTTATCATGTCTCCTTAACGGCAAAAGCTCATAGTCCTATCTTTAACATATTTTTTCTTACGGGGCCCCAAGTCGTCGATTTTGCCATAAACTCTTGTTCCTATATAACATGGTTCTGGCAGTGCTGACGTTTTCTGGCGTGAAGAACTTGGCTCATGCACTGTCGTGCATGTTGATAAACTCTCATCTGACTTAACTGACCTTTTTTAAGCAACCCAAATGTGTTTGCGCGACCGGGTGCTCTTGGATTTATTCACAGATCTAGTGCCTGGTCTTGACCGTTTACTCTCAACTTCTTCTTCGACTTTTTAGAGAAAGGATTGCAAGCCCATTTTCTGTCGTTTTCTCGCTTGTACTTCGTTTTATTCAAACTAATTATATAAAGATCAGGTTTATAACTAATTCGTAATCTGTTGATTTCTGTCACTGCACTTTCAAGAGCTTTTATCTGACTCGGATCAAAGTTTAGTAGATTTAGTCCGCTAAGGGCTTTTACACGTGACAGTGCTACATAAGAATGGCCACACGTAAATACACTCGTTCCAACGTCCAAGATAACGCTATTCAAGCTTAAACCTTGACTCTTCTGAACAGTAATCCCATAAGCAATTGAGATCCTAAATTGGGTCCGGTGTATATAAGCTTTATTCATTAACTCAAACTTGGCTTTTATGGACTCCAAATCATGCACTAAACCATGGCCAAATTTTATACGGATTGACTTTACTTTTTCCTTATTATCAATATTCCAAGGAACAGACTGGACTATGCCAACTGCGCCATTCACCTATCCCAGAGTTACATCAATATTACGGCGAAGCATGACTTTCACACCTAGTTTTATCACAATGGTATGTTCAAGACCAGCTGTCATTGAACAGTCTTCTACCCTCTTCTCCAATGCTTTTTCTACCTTTGTTCGTAAGTACCTCGGACATTCGATCGAGTCCTGAGCAATCAGTTCGATTTTTGCAGATGATATATTTTCTAACATAGCCTGGTTAAGTATGTTGCACATATTTCTGGTCGGAGCCAGGCAAACCGTTTCAGCGGGAAGCTTTTCAAATAGCTTCACAATTTTTTGCAGCCTACCACCCATGCTTTTACTTTTGAACGCGACTTTTCGAGAGTTTAACATTTTGACATCGCGTTCTTCGACTATGCCTACACGAAGCATTTTCAGATCGTCCGTAAATGCTGGATCATTTTGTTGCTGCATGTTTATCGTAAGTTCGTCATATGTAAACAACTCCTGCCAAAGTTTGATTACATTAATTCCTCCGATGAAGTTTTCAACCAGCTCTTTTGAAAGTGCTTCGTATGGAGGATACCCATGCACGGGTGGCAACTGCAGGAGGTCACCAAATAATAATATATGCCTCCTCCCAAACCAACCATCAGATTCGTCAGCAGTACCAAATATTTCTGCCATCCGCATGTGAATGTAGATCAGTGTAACATTAGAAACCATCTAAATCTCGTCAATAATGAACAGGATCGTGTTCGGCATTCCCGTACGCTCTAAATTTAAAACTTCATCAGATAAAAATATAAATTTGGGTACACTACCATGCTCAACAGGTAACAGAAACAGCCGATATATTGTAAGCCCATTTATGTTAAACACGGCATTCCGGTTGGAGCGCTCACTGCAACATTTTTCTCAAGTGCACGTTTAATCCAAGCTCTTATCGTATTAATTAGAAAACTTTTACCGGTTCCTCCAGTTCCACTAACAAAGTGTCTCATAACATTGCCTGCTCTTTCGTCGCAAATTCCATCTACAACAAACCGAGAAACCCGTCTCTGATCCTCATTAAGCTGATTAATCATCTCTTCTACATCACATTCCTCGTCTATCATAACGTTTTCAGCTCTCAAATCATCCATAGTCGATAGTGCCTCGTTAGTCTCAAAATGTACTGGGTTATCAGGACCCGCATCTTCAATCTCATCAACAGCATCAATTTCCGCAATTGTTGCTTCAATTAATTCAAACGCATATTCAACTCTCTCGCGTAGCTCACTTTGCACTTCCAAGTATTTCAACCCCTCCTTTAACATATCTTTACAAGCATGGAAAGCCTCTGTGTACGTGCTAAAACCATTCAAAATATCATCCACGTTTCGAAATGGTTTGAACATTAGCAGCAAGGAATGGAAATACAACTCCGTATATTGATGAGGGTTATACTTGTAATGGTTGATTAAATACGGGCGTTCTGTCAACCATTATTTTTACCAACTTCATCCACTCCAACAGGTTTTGATGTAAAAACATCAAATATCCTAACAAAATCGTACAAGCACGTGTCTTCCAAATCTTTTCGCCTGTTTGGATAATAATCATCAACCCAGGACTCGTAGAAAAGGTCAGTTGAGTCAGATGCCAGTTTAGATATTTTAGAACGAGATTTTACTCTTCGCTTTCTAGTCATGCTAACATCTAACCATCGAATGGTTGTATTTGGATCAGTTCCATACAGTGGAATACCAAGGAGCGTGTCACTTGCTTCTAGAGCACCGCATTCCCTGTGATTCAGCGCCCGTAAACCTATATTGAATAATATACTGCAAATAGATTTAGTAGAATTAATTTGTTGGAAAGTATCCATTACGTGCCCCTTCTCACTCTTAGTTGTGTACTTCGTGACATAGTAGTTCAAAATTGCAGATTTTTTTCAAACAAACTGCAAATCCATATTCCCGTTCCAAGCAATCAGTACGCAGGATTGTAATCGTTTATGAAAGTCTCATCTTTGCTTTTTGGAAGCGTATACAGCCTGCTGTTACTCCACAGTGTCTTGCGACCAGCTATAGATTCAGTTACACTTCTAAGCACAAACTGATCAGTTTGAGGTCTAGGGAAGCCGAAACCGCAAACCCTTTTGAACAACTCTTGTTTTTTTTTATTTCTCATGCAATAATTGTTATACCGATGTGTCTGGAAATTTTTCACCCGCGGGAACAAAGTTGGGTTCAGATTCCTATCTGGAATTTTGCAGGTCACATATTTTAAAATAAACTCGCTTACTTCCTTTTCTGACGAAGTACCTATAACTGGCGCATCCTTGACCCACAGCATCAGATGAAAGTGTTATCGTCCTCGTGACTGGTATTCTCGTCTCCAGAAATAATGTTCAATTTTTCCCAAAGGCGCATCATCAGACAGAAGGAAGTCTAACATTGCCTTGAATTTATTGTCTATGAACCGAGATGTTGAAACTGGATCACTAGCGACTAATTCAGCTATCGATTTGTTGGGCATTTCCAGACCATTCACACTCTTAATATAATGACCTAGGTCATCCCAAAGCCACTCACTAGGACTAATAGTCAAAAACCACGTAGTCGGACCATACTACTGCGTCATATATTGAGCATCATTTCGCGGGCGGTTCCAGTATTGTTCGCTGTTACGCAACAGAGTAAAAATTGCCGTCAACTCTCCATCAAGTTCTTCTTTAGAAAGCATATCGAGATACTGAGCGGCAGTCAACTTCACTCTTTTATGGAATGTGTTAAGCTTATAAAATATCCCAGCACCGAGTTGTCGAAGATTTGTGTCATTCAGCAAATAAAAAATATATTGCTGGTTCAGCCGGAATTGTGAATGGTTCGACTTCATCCTCACCTTAACAAACTCCGAGCTACTTAACTTTATTTCTCGTGGATGGAATTGTCCAAACTTTCCTTCGGGGTAAAGATCTGGAAAGCACTTAACGTCCAAAAGCTAATCACGAGAATCTATGGAATCAGCACTAGCCTTAACCATTTGGTAAAGAGCAGTTGCCTTGGTATTTTTCCTGTTCTCATGAATCGGATATATTGTATATTGAGCATAATAATCTTCAATATCTTTTTGTGACGTTATCTGAGTTAGAAGTGCCGCACCATCCCCATACCTTCTTACCTCACCGGCGTTCTCCCCTACATTGTACTCTACCTCTACCAACTTTTCTAACAAATCACCAGGATATTTCGGGAACATTATCGAGTGGTACAGCTGATTGCAACCTTTAAGATACTTTAAAACTCTGTAAATCTGATCCACTGAAACGAGGCTCTCCCAAATAACTTTTCTTTTTTGTTGGAGCACCACGAACCATGACAAATAACTCTGGGTTATTATTAATAGGTTCTTCCGGTTTCATAAGTTTCTTTAGGGCGCATTCCAGAGGCAAAGGGAGATGAAATGTCCTGCCTTTAATCTTTTTCACCAGTTGCTTGTTTGGTAGATTTTTCTTCCCAACTGGTTGCATATCTACAACAACTTGGAATGCTTTGGCTCTTTGAATCAGATTTTTTTCATATTCATTTAGCTGTTCGAGTTCCTCTGGACGATCACTTACAAACAATCCATTTAAAATGCACGTAGGAGGCATGGCATCGTTGCGAAAAGCACCAAGACAGTAATTGCAAATGAAGCTACTCCGCTTAATTTTATACTCGTCGAGGTAATCTGTAAGTCTTTTCCACATTGCACATGTTAGCTGTTTTCTCATTTTTTCGAGGCAAGTTACGTCCCTACGAAAGCAAAGCTTCTGACAAGATACGCAATCATGTATCGACGTATCTAACGATTTCTTTGTCAGGGCCCTAAAGGCTTGTTGAAATTTCCTAATTATTTCTTCCTCCTTAATACAATCTCTTTCATTGCTTTCTAGCACAAATTTTCCGGATTGAGTTTTTTCAGATATTTGTCTTAAACTCTTAACATCCGCGATTGGTATAGCTAAGTCAATCCTGCGCAAATATTTAACACATTTAATCAACAGATACATTTTCCTACCAGTGTACGGACTTTAGGAAAGTGTGGTTCGATTTGATTCAGTAAACGCATTTCCCTGCTAAAATAGTGCGTTAATAACCTCTGTGGAGTGCCCTCATATAGCAAGGTAAAAAAAAACGTTCTAAGGTTTTATGCTGATCATATGAAAAATCACATATCAAATTACTGCATTCTCAAATAACTTTGCCAAGGTATGTATGTTGCACACTCACGGCTTTAGGAAATATATTCATGAACCGACCGCCATCATCCAAAATGCTTGGTTCAGCATTATTCATCACACCTCTATAACATGTCTAATAGTAATACGGCTCTTGGCAAGGAGTGTGAATGGATGGACCGAATATCCACATGAATTTCGAACAAATACCTATTTGGTTCTCTGCATTTTGCGTTCTTTCAAGAAACACAGTAACCATTTTTTCACCAATTCCAATACATTCATATATTGCCGAACAGAATTGATCTCTCAAGCAGAGCCCATTTCAGCGTGGCTTCTGCTTCCATACGTTTGTTCGGTGCGCCTTTTCCTCGAACCTTCGTCGTTTATTTTAGTAGCACTGTCTGCAAATTTCCCTTAAATTTAAATAGAGATTTACTCCCTAACTGATCTTTCCTTTTACATTTTTATAGCAGACCTAACAGCCTTCAGATACTCTTTCATTTTATGGGTATAACACCTCACCCCCACTTCGGTTCACCTCCGGATTTCGTTTGCCATAATTTGCAACTGCCTTGCGATGTACTTGTTCATTTTGTGTGGCGTATTTCCTAACCGCCTTCCTATTAACCTGGGGTTTATTTTTTGCATATATCTTAACCGCCTTCTGATTAACCTGGGGATTATCTTTTGCATATTTCTCAACCGCCTTCCGATTAACCTGGGGATTATTTTTGCATATTTCTCAACCGCCTTCCGATTAATCTGGGGATATTTTTTAGCATAGTTCACAACCGCCTTGCGGTGAACCTGGGGAGTTTTTTCGGCATATTTCTCAACCGCCTTCTGGTGAACCTGGGGATTTTTTCGGCATATTTCGCAACTGCCTTGCGGTGAATCTGGGGATTTGTTTCTGCATATTTCTCATCCGCCTTGCGGTTAACATGTGGATTTTTTTCTTGTACTTTTGATAATTGTGTCTGATTTGCTCAGCTCTACTAAGTTCAGAACTTCTTCTTGGGACCACGCTTATTTTTCCCTGGTCTACCAGCACTCTTACATACATTCGATTCAATAACATCTTGTGCATCCCACTTTCGTTTTTTGCCGATTGCACTCTGAGGTGAACTAATAACTGACTAAATTTTACTTTTTACTGTAACCTCACTTATTACACAAGGCCTATCAGGATTAACTCTTCTTTTTGAATGACCTACGTTACAAACCTCGTCATATGCATCGTAATGTCCCTTCTGAAGATTTCACGAAAACCTAAGCCTTTTTGGAATTCCGGACCCGAAACTGTAGACATGCTTCCTCTCCATATAAATTTCGAAACAATACCCAAGAAATATTTCTGATGCGGCTTGGATTTCGCATGTAGAACCGTAAGTTTCGCGCCTCGTCATGGCCAGTTCGTAATCATGGCAATGGTGTAAGGGTTTCCAACAACGTCACACGTCCTCATTTGGTATTACTCCCACCTTCCCATTATATATTCAACTATCTCCACTTTCATTTGTAGGTGACGTTCTTCATTACCGAACAACAAATATGACAACGCACGAAACAAACATGATCCATCTCCCAAAATTTTAACAATTTGGGCGTTCAACTTGGAGCCGTCGGGTAACGTAACTATCTCCATGATCATACGTATTTAAGTAAAGGAAATCAGAAATTTTTCCTATATACTTAATATCATTCGCCTCCAAGCTGATGCCAAGTAAAACTCCTAACACGTTTCGAATAAACTATAATAGCGTACACAAATATAAATAGAAACACGTAGATAGCCAATAAGGATATAAAGGCTAAGCGTACCTAACAATTAACGATTCCTTGCGGAATTATTTCCGATCATATAATATCCAAACAATCAACTAAACCTGCTTCAGTGTCCTAAACATAAAATAATAGTGATGAAAATCACTAATCGTACAAAATAAATGAAACTATTAACTATTTAGACTATTAACACTAATCTAAACCTTCTAACAACTAATATATTAACGAAAATAGCGTTTCAAAACTGCTTGCTGTCAGCTAACACCTACACAGTCTAAGCGCTGCGAAAACAGTAAATGATCTAACCACATATTACAATATTGTAGGATACGCTTACATTCTAGAGTTCATTAGATGGCATTCGTGTCGCACAATTTCCTACAGTCCTCGCTTCACCTTCCAATCAGTCAATGCCTGACTTTTTTCCGAGCTCTCTTATTGTGCATACGTCTCAATTTAGTGTTCTTGGTGAATAGAAATACGAGTGCTGTAGTATTTAATGGTTAATTAGCGAAGCTTATTGAATCTCCTTGGGTGAGTTCGTTCTAATTTTTATTATCTCTTAGATTTCAATTATTTTGTCTTTTGTCCGTGTTCTCGGACTTTGCCATCATGGCCGACTCGCTGTCGGTCGGCGAACCTCCACCACGTAAAGGCGACGTCGACATGATCGACACACCTTCTACAACTCCTGCATCCATCATTTCAACACATGAATCTACATCTTTGGAAACTTCAGCTAGTGGAAATATTTCTTCTTCCGCTCTAAATTCTTCTTCTCCACCCGACATGCTGTCGACTTCCCCCATTTCGTACAAATATCTCCCTACCCATGTGTCACCTTACATCGTACATTTAACTGCTCCTGAAACTATTACTAAAGCCCATCCCATGTCTCTGGGTAAACTCTTGTTTAATGCCGCCATTCCCGGCCTTGCAGATGTGAAAATTGTTGGTCGCACATTGATCAAACTTATCTTCAATACTGGTAGCGAGGCTAATGATTTCCTCCTGCATCCCATCCTTCAACAAAATTCCTGGAAAGCCTACATACCTTCTTACACCATAACCCGTCAGGGTATTATCGATCAGGTTGATCCAGATCTTTCACCGGAAGATATTATGCGCGATCTTCGGAGTTCTTTTCCTGTCATACATGATCGTCGGATTTCAGGTACAGATCGTACTACAACTCCTCGTCAACTCGTAGCTACTCCCAAAGTAGTTCTTACGTTCTCAGGTCAATTTCTTCTTCCGAACGTCAAGATGTATTTCTTCAATTTACCGGTAGAAACTTACATTCCTCAACTCAAACTGTGCAACAATTGTTGGTATTATGGGCATCGTAAAACTACTTGCAAAGGTAAACGTCTATGCCACAAATGTGGTTCCGAACATGAAACAGCTACTTGTACTTCCGCACCTATTTGCCTTTCTTGTGACGACACTCGCAAAATTGGCTTCTCCAAATGTCCTGTCCATATTCAACAGTTAGAAATTTCTACCTATGCATCTGTCCATCACACTTCTTACAATGAAGCTCGTCGAGCGATCCAACTTTTAACACCGGCTGAACATCAACAATTTGAGAATACACGTAAGGTTACTCGCACTTCCACTTCTTATCTTGCTAAATTAATAACACCTAAACGTAAAGCTTCCTCTCCTTCTCGTCCTGTTGTCCAAGACGATGACATACAACATTTACCTTTACTACATCCTGCACCTTTCCATATTTCTCATAACACTGGCAATCCCATTCGTTCACGTACCCAGCATTCTCGTCCATTTTCTCGCGCTGAACTCTCTTCTTTGCCCTCCCCTCCACAGATCTCTCGCCTTCCTTCTCCAGATACTGGGCCTCCTGAACGTAAAACCCCTCGTCGCCAACCGACTTTAGGTTCCACTCCATGCTGGGACTCTACTTTATCTCAATCTATTTCACCTTTCCTCAAAACTCGTCAAACTAATGCCGCCGGAGCTGCTCCTGACCTCCCACTTATCTCTCCCACAAGAGCGTCTCCTCATGCCTTTACTTTTTCAAATAGTGAACCTCCTCCTCCTCCTTCAACTCGTCACATACGTACACTCCAGGCATATCGCCAACATCTCTCTAATAAATTTGTATCTCTTCTTCATCATGTCCCCTCTAATCCCGACGACACCTCTTTCAATCTTGACCGCTTCTATGAACATTACTTAAGTGATATTATTACCGAACTATATGCATTTATTGAAAAATAAACCATAGGAAAACCCCGCTATGTAATATTACAATGGAATGTCCGTAGTTTTCAGAGTAAACTATCTTATTTACGTCTTCTTTGTACTCGCTATCACCCTCACATAATCTTATTGCAAGAAACCTGGTGTCACATGCAAAGTTCGTTTTCCTTTCCCGGCTATTGCTGGCTTTTTCAGAACCGTGATAATCATTATGGCGGTGTGGCTATTGGTATTCAAAACTCCCTTTCTTTTCAAATTTCTCCCCAACCTGGTTATATGAATTCTCCTTTCATTCAATCCTTCCACATCCAATTCTCTGATTTTACAGTCCGCACGGCATACACTCCCACGCAAGCGAAAGTTCCTTTAACCCTCTGGCAAGAACTATTTTCCTCCTCTACTACCCCCACTCTTATCGGCGGTGATTTTGACTGCTCTCATACTTTATGGGGTTACTCCCATAATGATACCCGTGGTAACCAACTTGTTGCCGCACTGCAAACCTCCTCCTATCTTCTCCCTAATGATGGCTCCTCCATTCGGCTTGCCACATATCCGTGTACCTTTAGTGCCCCAGACTTAACTTTTATCTCAAAGTCCTTATATGCTTTCACTAACTGGTATGTCCTACCTCCGATCTTTGGCAGTGATCACTCCCCTTTGCTCATAACACTTCACACATCCTTCTCCGCACCTTCCTCTGTTCATCCACCGCGGACTTTCCTTCCAAGCAATTATCACATTTCTCCTTATCAAAATTACATAAATACCCATCTTCCTAACACTCCTTCTTACAATATCCCCACAGATCTACTCCTATTAATGAACACCATCAAATCCGCTAGTCGTATTGCCTCTCCCCCTTGCCTCGCCCACATGTGCGACACCTATCAAAACCACCTTGGTGGGATCAGTCTTGTCAGCAACATGCCAACCGCTATAGCAAAGCTTACTATCAATATCGGAAGCACCTTACTCTTGGCAATTATTTAGAATTAAAAGAAACCCAGACACAAAATCGTAGCTGGTATCGAGACAAGAAACGTCAATGTTGGTGTGATTATTTAAGTTCATTAACTTACCCGACTACAATGACACATATCTGGAAATTTGCCAAACGTATTATTAAACCTTGTGCCTCCTGTTCCACTTCTACTGATACTGATCTTAACGCTGACTGGGTCCAACAATTTCACACTACCCTCACGCCTCCAACAGCTTGCACTCATTATTCTACCTCCCTCTTCAATCTAAATTTTCTTTCTGATCCGCATTTTTCTTCTCAATTTTCTCTTCATGAACTACATCTCGCTCTCAATCATTGACCTTCCACCAGTCCGGGCCCTGATGGTATTCTTTATCAACATTTACAACACTTACCGGATAAAGGAAAACATTTTCTTTTACTACTTTATAATCACATACTTACAGAAGGTCATATCCCTCCCATGTGGAAGGAATATCTTGTTATTCCCATACTCAAACCAAAGAACCCCCTGGTATCAGTTCTAGTTACCGCCCTATTGTTTTGGCATCATGCCTATTTAAACTTTTTGAACGGTTAGTTCTCCACCGCTTACTTTGGTGGATTGAGCATCGTCGTATCTTCCCTCCTTTCCAAACAGCCTTTCGTAAAGCAAAATCTACCCTCGATTGTCTTAGTATTTTTAATCGATATTTGGAATGCTATTCTTCAGCGCAAATATGCTTTTGCAGTATCTGCTGACATTTCTAAAGCATTTGATAGTCTATCCTTACCCTTTCTTCTTAATGAATTGCGTGATATCGGACTTCCAACCTCATTTCTTTTACTGGTCCATAATATGCTTATTAATCGTAAAATGGCGATTACCCTAAATAACCGAACCACACCTTATCGTCTTACGTCATATGCACTTCCGCAAGGGAAGGTATTGAGCCCCATTCTTTTCAATCTTGCCCTCCGTTCCTTATATCATAAACTTGTTCCACATGTGCGGCTCCTCCTCTTCGGCGATGATCTCCGTTTTATTGTATAACTGATGATCCTGTCATTGCACAACACCAGTTACAGACAGCCCTTTGCATTCTTGAAACTTGGGGCTATGAATCTGGTTTGTTTTTGAATCCCCTTAAAACCCATACTATCACTTTTGGCAAGAAACGACACTTACCTACCCCCTTCACCTATCTTCAACATGCTATTACCCCGGTGCATCACCTTAAATATCTCGGTCTCCATTTGGATAACCGCCTTACATGGCACTATCACCTTCACGCATTTACCTCGTTTCATAAATCATTCCAACATTTCTTAACATTTGTTTCTGGCAAAAAGTGGGGAATGTCTGGTTCCAACTTTCGTCTTCTTTGCATTCAATTGTACCAAGCTAAATTATTATATGGTTCTCCCATCCTCCCCTATCCAGCCACACAACTCACGAAAAAATTAGAATCCCTCCACGATCGAACATTATGTAAAATGTTTCGCCTGCTCACTAATCCCCCCAAACTTCCTGTGTTTACTGAACTTAACATCTTACCTTTCTCCTCTGCAAATTATAAAACCAGTCTTTTTTTTTCATTAAAACCTATCGGTGGTCTAATAATCCCATTCTTCCGAAACTCAAATACTTATCTGAATTATCAGGCCATCGCCCTAACTCTCGCTATGTCTCTCATCTCCCTTGTTTACTGAAGAGTTTCCAAACAATAACTCGCCTTTCTCCCAACATCCATCACTTTCCCACACTTCCGATATACTTACTTCCTTATCAGGCTTTCATTTTCTAACCTTCTATTCACTGGCCCCCGTTCCCTGCCAAAAATATCCGTTCTGCTATTCCTTCCATCAGTAAATATTTATTCTTAGACTTTATTCATTCCCATTTTCCTACTACTTTGCAGGTGTATACGGACGCCTCTAAATATCCTGCTGGCAATGCTGGCGCAGTCGTTTATATTCCTGACTATAACTACCGTCAGATATACTCTTTACCGGTAAGTTCTACTGTTTTCAATGGCGAGAGTTTTGCTATCAGGCAAGCTATCCTTTACCTACTCCAACACAATATTTCTTCCGCCTGTATTATCACGGATAGCGCAAGCGTGCTTCACGCACTTGCCTCTGATCCTTGGCGACATAACCCGGATTGGTTTATTCTTAATATTAAACAACTTTTGTACAAAGCAACAACCTTGCACTTTGACTACCATCTCATCTTTACTGTAGCTCACCACGGTATTCCGGGAAATGAAATTGCTAATGATCTCGCGCCACTAGGAGCTCACAACCAACCTATTTACATATTCCCTTACCTGCACGAATTTATTTCTCTTCCCTTAAAACTATTTTGCTTCAACATCACAAAACTAAATGCTCTGAATATATTAAATCTACACATACATTCTATTCTAGTATCCAACCCACGTATCCGGCTCCCGATTATTGGCGTTCTTAGCCCCTCACCCGTACTGAGACTGTATGGTTTCTTCGCCCCGCCTCAATAACTTACTTACCCCCAAACGTAAATTCCACTATCGTCTCCAACCTTCTCCTTCTTGCGTTTGTGGAGCTCCGATTGGGGATACTGAACACATTATTTGGCAACGTCCTCGTTATTCCCACTGTCGCTCCTCTCTTTTTCAGACTTTATATAGTATTTATGGTTACGGCCCATATAATCTTGCTCAAATAGCCACTTCCAATCATTGGCCACTCTGGAGAATCTATTTACAATTCTTACGTTTCAACCGTGCTGATTTATGAACTTACCGATAATTCCTTCATACCCTCTCTCCAACCCCACTTATGTCTATACTTGTACATCCTCAACAACATAAACTTCCTCCACAACATAAACAAACACAAACAATGCTTCTTTTCCTATATTTTTTTCACCTGCTCTCCCGTTCATCTCTGCTTCTCATCCTTTATTTTTAACCTCCCCCGTCCTCCGAGAAAGAGAAATCGACACAATCCTTGTATCGTTCGTGTCTGTGTCTACCGTTCTCCCTCAATCGTTGCGCAGTTAAACTTTACTTACTCCAATCATCACAATTGTCCACAATGTGTACAAAGATATTAAAACATGCTCAACAACATAAACAAACACAAATATTGCTTATTTTTATTTTTTATTTATTTATTTTTTCACCTGCTTTCCCGTTCACCTCTAACTCTCATCCTTTATTTTTAACCTCCCCGTCCTCCCAGAAAAAGAAATCGATACAATCCTTGTATCGTTCGTGTCCGTGTCTACCGTCCTCCCTCAATCGTTGCACAGATAAACTTTACTTACTCCACACCTCATAATTGTCCACACTGTGTACAAGGGTATCAAAACGCTCTGACTTTCATTCAGGTTTTCTTCACTTCCTTAATCCTTTTCTCTTTCCCAATACATATTTGACTGACGATCTCTCTATCGTTGTTCATTCACCAATTAAACATCCACTTTTCCTTTCCGACTTATCTTCCATGGTCTGTCCGTTTCAGTCATTATTCTCTATTTACACTTACTCACCCCCACCGTCCATCTCAATACGCTTCGGTTTTTTTTCTACGCTATTTCCTATCCACTAATGTCGTTTTTTTAGTATTACTATTATATTTAACTTTCCCGTCTGACTATTAATATCATACGTCTCAAATTCTAAGAGCGGCTCAAATAGTTCTGACACTAAAGCCCGTGCGTGCCACGAGGTGCGCGTCTTGAAGTTGAAGTTGAAGTCAATGCCTTTACGAACTGATACTGGCGATGAATCATCTTACGGGAGGCGAGGCTTTTTTTAATGACTGTAGAGTTGACGAATTTGGCTGACCTTTTTACACGTTTGGTATTTTTTTGTACGTGTGTTATCTATATTCAGCCATTTCCTATCCACTGCTGGATGAATGCCTCCCCCTTTCTTTCCACATGTCTCGGTCTGCCGCTATCCTCATCCACGTAGAATTCATGTAGCTCTTGTATTCGGGAAGATGTCGGCCAGGGCCATCTTGAAGGTGCTACCCCGACGTTTGCCTCATGTGACTGAGTAAAAACCTCAGTCGGAAGAGTAGGCGAATCCACGACCTCCCGAATCCTACGCCAACACTCTACCACTGGGCTACGGCGGCTCCATATCTATATATAATTAACAGCCATATTCAATCCACTACTGGATGAGACCTCCCCGTAGGGAGGAGGTGGTCTACTGCTAACACGCTGACCAGACGTGTTGGGAGAGGAGAGCCGAAGCTCTCAA